>JAOXYD010260655.1:0-15791 GCA_028565735.1 Pinacopodium congolense
AAACATTATAGGGCATCAATTAAACATTTAAACACTGAAATAGGGGTCATAATTCAACAAATTAATCATAAAAATCAAATCAATTTGACCCCTATCAGATCCTAAAGTTAATCCTAATTTATTTAAATAGTGACATTTAGTTGCACCTTGAGAGATGGTAGCTAAAATAGTAAGAAATTTTAGGCCAAATATAAATTAGATCAATTACACCAAAGGAGAACAAATAGGGATAACAATAAATCCTATTATTGAATCTTGTTTTTCTCCAAATTTCAGTTTGCAGTGTTGACGATTGGGTGTGTTGCTTGCTTTTACTTTCAATTTATTTTCATTTTACTTATTTATTTTTATTTTATTTTCTTGAATTGGTTTCTTGAACAAAGTTTAACCTAAACTAAGTGGTGATTAACTACAATCCTTGTGGGATCGATATCCGTTGTTTACTACAAGTATGACTCGTATACTTGCTGTTTTGAGCATAAAACTAGTAGTTTTTTTTTCTTACAATAAATCAATTAACAAAAGGGTATAAAAGGCCCTAATAGAGGTAGAAAGAAGGAGGAGAGCAACCATAGCTATTTTCCTTAGCCTTTATCTTGTTTTGTTAGCATTTATTCATGTTATTAGGGTTTTGTTGTTGGGTTGTTTATCTCATTTTGATTTCCATTGTTGTGATTCGTTTTGGTTTTATGTTTTGTTAAATATAAAAATCGATAAAGAAAACAAACTAATACAGCACAGAAATTGAAAAAGAAAACACAACCATCAATACAAAAACACAACAATCACAACCCACAACCCAACTAAACATCCCCTTAGTTTAATGTTTTAGGTATTATTCAGCTTCATTCACAGTTGTTTTATGATTTTATTCTTATATTTTTGTATTTCTATATTATTTTATGTTTAGAACGAATATTTGATGAGTTTTAAGCTTGACATGGATATTGTATAGATGTTGGATTTTAGATAAATAGATTATTTTCTTTTTAATTTCCAGCATTGTTTTTAGTTGTTTAAGCTTCGATTCTGGGTATTTCTGTTATGTGATTACTGGCTAGTAGTTGTTTGGTAGATTTTTAATTGTGTTCCTTTGAGTTATGAGGTATTTGAGTAGGTTTTGCTTGGAAGTTGACATTTATGTATTTTCTTATGTTGTAGGTTGTTTAATTTCAACTTTTGTTAGTTTTGGATTGTTGGAATTTCTTTTTTTTAGCTTAGGTCTTATGTTTTGGGTGGAATTACATTGATTGTTAGCATAAAAACCTTGGGTTTTTATTTGCTTTAGTGTTGATTGGATTTTAATTGGATTGAAAAAGAATAAAAAAGGAGCTTAAAGACACAAATGGGAGCAATTTAGTAAGCATTTTAAGGCACTTTTATATCTCTAAATACTGTGAACTTTTATAGAATAATAGCACATCATGTGAAGAGCCTACATACCAAATTTCATAGCCATTGAAGGCGTATAGAAGGATTTAGAGTAGAAAATACAAAGAGGCACAGAAGTTGTCAAATTCTAGGACTTAAAATGACATCATTTTTTACGTTTTGTTTTTCTTATTTTCAGGGGAAAACTTGACCAAACCACTTCTAAATTGTTCCAAAACCCTATCAGCCACTTATTTGAGTATAAATACTCTTTTTTTCTTAATTTTTAGGAAGTTTTTGGAAGAGACACTATCAAACACTCATAGAATATAGGCTTTCCTTAGTTTTTATTTTTTTTTTCACTTGTTTTATTTAATCTAATTTTTCTTGAAGATTTGGCTTTGGAGGAGCATTCAAGAGGTGAGAATACATAGATTCAAACAAGGAGTAACCATCTCTATATTGGGTTTTTTTTATTTTCATTTTTCCATTTGTATTGGCTTTTTACATATATTATTCAATAGATATACTCTATTTGCTTCGTTCTTGGTTTTTGTTGATTAATGTGTGTGAGGAATCTATTTTGATTGAATTTAGGAGACTATTTGGGCTGAGAATAGATTGGGTGAATGATATTTTGCATTGATTGGGTGCTTGCATCTTCTAATTTGGCTTTGATCACATAGGTTGGAACATTAGGTTATTTGAATTCCATGAACATTGGGTTTTAATTATCAGAAAATCAAATTTGTAACATACTTGAATATAAGAGTGAACCAAGCCTTAGAATCTTATTTGACGATTATTAAATTTAACAAATTTAGATTAGACTTATTGATATTCATGCCTTTTACTCCAAGTTATTTATGGACTAAGTAGGTAATTTGAGTTTAAAAGAGATAAGATGTTTCTATGACCATTAGTAATATCTTGATTGCATGAAGAAGGTCTTAATTCATATCACCATAGACTTTTAAGTTATCAACCTCTGGAAATCTAAAACCTTGACCAATTGGTACTTTTGGATAAGTCTTTTTTGTTAAACATTATCGGGTTGCTGTCTTTTTATTATATCATTATTTGTTTATTTTAATCCTCTTTCGCATCAATCAAACTCCAATTTTCTTAGTGAATTATGCATCGTTTAATTTGATATTATTACACTTGGATCTATTGGGTAAGATACTCAATTTACTCTATTTAATACGACTTGTTGACAAGGTGCCCTTGCTTTGGTTTGGTCTAGGTTAGAATTGGATTTATATTGATTTTGTTTAGACTGCAACACTTACTAGCGCACATTAAAGAAGCTTATAGCTCCTACTTTTAATCCTAATTTTCTTTGTATTAATTATCTTGATGATGAGATTGAGATTAAGATTAAACTTGAACTAATCCATGCATTGCCTAATTTTATAGGTTTTTGAGGCATCAGCTCATTAGGATTGGGCTACATCACTGACCCGAGCAAGTTCCTAAAGGAGTTCCACATAGCATATTCTAGCATGAAGCTAGTATGAGTCACTATATAATAACTTAAGCCAATAGTATTTCCCTTTGCCTTAGTAGATGTAGCCAAGGAATGGATTTATAACTTACTTACTCAATTGGTTAAGACATAGGAGCAAATGAAATAGGCGTTCTTAAAGACGTACTTTCTTACCTTCAGCACCACAAACATTCAGAAGGAAATTTTCAGTATTCAACAAGACAAAAGGGAGCCATTGCACGAGTATTGGGATCACTTCAAGAACCTCTGCAATAACTATCCAAACCACTAGAAAATTTAACAGTTGTTAATTAAATATTTCTATGAGGGTTTGTTACTTTTGGATAGAAATACAATCAATGCTATAAGTGGTAAAGCTTTGGTCGACAGGACACTGGAGGACACGAAGAACTTGATAGTAGTAATGGCATTGAATTCCAAGTATTGAGTTAACCTCAATAATGCTTCTTCCTCGACAAAGGAAGTGAAGGAGGAGTCCATTTTTATATTGTAGTGGCAAGTAGCCAATTTGACCTCTTTTGTATATCGATCAGTGATAGGGAAGATACCCACTAGGGTATGCAACATTTTTTCATTAGCTGACTATTTTACTAATGCTTGCCCTACTTTACATGATGAACAATAGGTCAATGTGATTAGAAGGTTTCAAGGACAACATAGAAGGTATGATCCTTTAGCTTCCACCTATAATATAGGCTAGAAGCATCATCCCAACTTCAAGCATGGCAATCCATAATAAGGAAGTAGCTCCAAAGTATGCCCTTATACATATCAGCAATGGTAGTAGCAATAACGGTTCCGTGCACCATTTGGTTTCCACCAGAATAAACCTTAGTTTTAACCAAGGTAACTACCTCTACAGCCACCATAACAAGTTGGAGGTATGTATTTGGAAGAAATTATTAAGAGCTTAGCAACTAATACACTTCAATTCCAACATGAAGCAAGGAGTGCTCTGAAGAACTTGGAGAACTATTTAAGTTAGTTGGATGATGTAGTAGGGAAGCTGCAAGCCTAGAGCTCAATAAAACTGCCTAGTCAACCTAAGAAAAAATCGAGATAAGATGCTTGCACCATTACTATGAGGAGTGGCAAGGAGATATAACATACACTAAAAAGGAAGAATAAGCAAGGATAAGAAGAAAAAACTAAGCCAACAAAAAAATAGGAGGACAATACTCCTAAGGTGAGTACCTCACACCCTATTGCTATTAACCTACTCTCTATTCCATTTCCTTGCAGGTTAGCTAAGAACAAGTAGTAGGAGAAACAGAAAGATGTATTGAAGTTATTTTACAAAGTGGAAGTCAACATACCTATTTGGAAGCAATCATTTAAGTTCCGTTGTACACTAAGTATTTGAAGGAGCTATGTACCGAAAAGTAGGAATTGAAGGGAGACAAGAAGGTTATTATGGGGGAAATGTGTCAACAGTCCTGCAAAGGAAGCTACCCTCCAAGATCAAGGATCTAGGTATTTTTACCAACCTTTGTAGGATAAGTAACATGAGATATGAGAGATACATCAATTAGGAGCTTCGATTAATGTCATACGATTTTCTATCTTTAAAGCTCTAAATCTTGGTTTTTTTCAAATATAATTATGTTATCATACAATTATTTAATTAGTCTAACAATTACCCCAGGGTGTTATTAAGGATTTCTTGGTGTAGGCAATAGCTTAACTAGCTTGTTTTTCCTACAAACTCTTATGTCTTAGATTCTTAGACATATATAATGAGGACTCTTTAAGTCCTTCAACAATTTTGTTAGGATGACCAATCTCAGACGAAGATTGATGTACATAGTCGGTTGCTAACTATGGAATTTGATGGCAAGGTCATCTATTTCAACATCTTTGACACTATGCATTACCCATCATATTGTGATTCAATAGCTCAGTTGGATACTATTAACTTTATGGTAGAACATTGGCATCTTTTTTTTTCTTTTTTTTTCTTTTTTTTGCAGATGATCCTTTATAAGTAGCCTTGATGACTTCGATGGAGAAGGAGATGTGTGATTGTTGGCAAGACAAGTTTAAGTTTGGAGAGGATGTGAAGGAAGGGATTAGGAACCTTGAGACTTGTCCTCAGTATCTTAGCATGTATGCCTCTCACTTTTTACAATTTCTTATTTATACTAAATAAGGGGATAATACATTATAGGAAATATAGTTAGAGATAGGATGTTAAGTGCATAATTTAACTCCTTTCTTAACAGTTATTGGAACATCAAGATTACTATCACATGAAATTAAGAAGGAAATTTAATAGATAAATTAAGAGTAAAAGAGGTGAATTATTTAATTCCAGAGAAGTTGAGTCTAGGTTATATGATTGGCTATGAAGAATATTATTTATAATCGCACCCTCTTTTTTCTTATATACATATCTCAATAGCTTAGGTCTATCCAGTCTACTTACTGCTACATCAGTTTTTTGTCCTCTACCAAAATCAGAAATCTCATCATTATTCCTTCTCATTCCTTCCATGCTCCCCCTGACTACTATGGATGAGCAACTCATAATACGTTAAATAGGAAGTTAACCGGGAGACGTCATCTTCCACATGACCATCTTGCCCCTGAAGACATGAGGGATGAAAAGGGAAGGATGCTTCTTTCTCATGAAAAGTGACATCCATACTTTCATCATACTTTTTAGTGGTGGATAATAACATTTATGTCCCCTTTGAGTAGCAGAGTATCCAATAAAAATACATATTAAGGATTTAAGATCAAATTTCTATCTAATGTTTTTATTAATAAAACAAGAAAACCAAAGATTTTGGACGGACAATATAAGAGTTACTACAAAAAAAAAATTCTATCGTATATCTAAAATTCAAGGTCCTTAAGGAATACGCTTTATAAGATAAGCCACAGTAAGAACCACATCACGCAATAAGCTTTAGGAACATTCATAGTGAACATAAAAGCCTTGGTAACCTCTAAAAAATGCCTAATTTTCTTTCAAATATGCCATTTTGAGCAACTAGATTAATACAACTTATTTGATGTATAATCCTATAAGGATTTAAGTATATTTGAAAGGTTTTCTCCGTATACTTAGTACGATTATCTGTATGTAAAATTTTCACTTAAGCACCAAATTATGTATTAATCATTTTATAGAAGGACTAGAAGCACGAGAATATTTCATTTTTCACACGCAATAAGTACACCTAAGTCATACTACTACAACAATCAATAAATGTCACAAACCATTTATAACCAAATAAAGAAACCACTGGGCTAGGATCCTACACATCAGAATGAATAATCTTAAAAGGGAATAGACGTCTATTATTAATGGAAGAATATGAAGTTTTAGTATGCTTAGGAATTTTTAGTATGAGGATAAAGTTTTTCTAGAATAAAAAATGAAGGATGTCATAATCACCTATGCCATTGAATAATTTAGTACTGAGTTAATGTAGATTCACCTAGTAAAGCATGATTTTTGAAGGGAGGTGCATCAACTAGTCAATATAGACCATTGTGCAATCTACCATAACCAATCATTCTCCCCGTGCTCAGCTCCTGTATGACACAATTAAAAGGGAAAAATTCAACTTTACAATTCAAATCTCTCATAAGAGCACTATAGAAGATTATATTTTAAAAAAATGTAAGGTAAGTGGAAAATTAATAGAAGGAGTCTAACTTATAGAATCTTTCCTAACAATATGAGATAAAGAATTATACGCTATACGAACTTTATTATGACCTCATTAAGAATAATAGGTGAATAATTTTTTTTTCAGCATTAGTCATATGATCTGAAGCTCCAGAATATAAAATCTATGAGTTATGAGGGATACAAGAGATGCTTTGAACAATATGCCTAACATTAAAAGCTGAATATGATATCCTTGAGTGTTCAAGGTAAGAGGAGGAAGTGGAAGTAGTTGTTGTGGTGGAAGGGGACTCAAGCTTGGCCATAAGAAGTCTAAGAGTTTTTGGCTCTTTCGGGGAAAGTCCACCAGAACAATTATTTTCTCTTGACAGTTCAGTATTAGGTGTTTCAAACACTTGAGATTAAGGTTGTGCACTCCCAAACCTTTTATCATCTCGACCATGCAATAGACGGTCATGAAGTTTCTAACATGTGTCCTTGGTATGTCTCAATTTCCCATAATAATCACATTTTCTATTATCTTGTTCTAATCCCTTCATAGAATCACTCCCAGCTACATTAGGTTTTGTATTTATGATAAATGAGTTGACCATCATAACTGATCGTTTAGTAAAAGCCATTGATAACACAACATTACGTTTTCTCTCTTCTTGTTAAACATAGTTAAATGCTTGCCTCAAGGAGGGAAAAAGGATCCTGTCCAGGAACTTGTATTCTGACCTCATCATTCACATCACTCAACGCTGCTTGGAAGTCATAATCATATTCACTTTCAATTATTTTATGGAACTTTATTGCATTAGTTGTACAAAATTCTTGAAAATCCTAATAAGAGTCAAATTCTTGCCACAAATCACTAAGTTTAGAAAAATACTAGGCAATAGTCATCTCACCTTATTTGGTTTCATGAACCTTTTTTGTAGCTCACATATTTGGCCATCATTATCTGATTGGGAGTAAGTTTAAGTAGTTGCATCCTACGTTTTATGATTTGTACCTAAGAGAAGATAATCTCGAGAAAGTTGTAGTTGCATTGAGTTGATCAACCATGACATAACGAGGGAGTTTTTAGTATCCCATCTACCGTGTTCGGGATCTGTTTCATTAGGTTTTATTTTTTTATTATCGGTATAACCTTGCAATCCCTTAGGTTGAATAAACAACATGATTAGTTATAGACTTGTAAGTTCTGCCTTTATTACACTAAATCCATCCATAATATTATTGGACTTTCAAAAGGTTGGTTTCGACTGAAAAAAATATAAAAGGATATAGGTTGCAGCCAGGGTTAGCAACTTGGCTCTGATACTATATTGAAATAATAAAGACAAGATAAAAGAGAGGGATAAACTCTTATATTACTTTATAGTTTACAGCAGTCTATATATACAAGAATTATATAAAAGAAAAAACAGAATATACATGAATAATATCTTTAAATTAGGTCCTTAAATAAGAAATCCCTATTAAATTAAGGATGCACTCAACTTAACTATATTGCTATCAATATTTAATATACAACTGTCAACAGATAGGAATATTTAAATAAAGTATTTTAAGAGGATATGGAAAAAAAAGATTAGGTGATTAAGCTACACTATTAGATAGTAATTTTTCATAAGTCTTACAAAATTGGCTTAAGCTTAAGATGTGACTATATAGATTATGATACGTAAACTTAATAATCACAAAAAAGTCCTGGAATGAAGGGTTATTATCTTCGTTAAGTTGGGATCCAACTGAACTTCATATTAATTCACATTCACAAATCTCTACCCCAAGAAGACAGAGCATATCATAGTCCTACAAAAAGTTATTTGAATACCACACAATGTATCCTTAATAACTTCATTTCATTGCTTCCCCTCCATTAAGGAGAATTTGAATAAAGGTCTACACTCCTGATAAAAAAAAATATGAGTAAAAGCACTAGTTAAGTAAAAATGAATAGAAATTACAAAATCTATATAAGAAAAGTATAAATAAAAAGTAGACCTACTATCTGCTTATTCCCTTCTCAAATAAGCAATGCATTTTGATATTTTTGGAATAACAATATTTTTAATCCTTTTCCTATAGTGAGTTTCTTATTCCATTTGATATTAGCATTATTCTTATTCAAGTCCTTTATTTTAACCCCACTAATGGAAGAGTAAATGTGGCACAACTTGTTATCAAATAAACCACTTAAATGCCAATTCATTCCAACATCAAGCATATGGAAGTGTTTACATAACTTTAGAGAAGCTCACAATGTCCCATGGAATTATACTCATTTGAGGTTCATGAAGGTTCTAGATTTCAAGTTTTGGAATACATATCCCTTACGCCTACTCCCCCCTAAAAAAATAAAAGAAAATACCGTATATGTGATTTATTTAGTTTTTTTATTTCTTGAAATCTATATATTGTAGATTGTTAGAGGAGATTTTTTAAAAAATAAAGTGATTTCCTCATCTTTCATTTACTAAAAATCTAACATTGAAGACTATTAGTCCTTATAGGACTTATTAGACCAAGGGTGGTTCTATCTTTGATTTGATGATGACAATAGTTTTACTAATTTATTTGTTGAGTTTGATGTGTTAAGATACGTGTAACATGTCGTGAAGATGAATGATTAGAGCCTTAGAATAGAAGGACATGTGTGGAGTCAAATCGAAGCATTAAAGTAGGTTGAGATAGATGAAGACCAAGATAAAAGAGGAGCATTGGGGTTGAACTTAATGTTGAAAATGGAAAATGGAAGATCAAGTTTAAGAGTAGTGTTTGATAGTTGTTTATGGAAGCTTTGTTGTAAGTCTTTTCTTTAGGCTTACTATAGTATTGAAAGGGCTCACATTATGTATATTGCATTAATGTTTAATATTTTCTGTATAGGATCCATAATTAAGAGATATTGTATGTAATTTTTGTGTGTAAAAATCCTCTCTAATGTATGAATAAATGATTGTATATGATTTTATGAGTATCTGGTAGTCAATGAATGAATGAATGTGTTATGTAAATTGGTAAGTCTTATGTATTGAGATGAAAGTGTGTGTGAAAGGATTAATGAATGCTATAAATGAAGTGGTAAGTCAATATGATAAAGTAAGTGATTATATGCAAAAATATAAATTGAAAATAATCAAGATAAGTTGTTAAGAAAATTTGGTAAATGGCTTGAATATGATTAATTGGATTAAAAATTGTATGAATTAATGTGATTATGTTAAATTATGCTAAGATGTGATTAGAGATGTTGAAATTTGTTAAGAAAAGTTTTAAGGTGCTAGGAATAACTTTTGGTGGTTTGAGATTTTTTTTGTTAATTTTTTTGTGCTTTTCTAGAAACATAACAACAGTTAACTTGGAGATTAAAGGTGCTGTTGTGCTACCATTATTGAATTCAATAATTAACAATAGGACTATAACGACGTTAGTGTTATTCATTGCTTATCTCCATTGATGTCCAGATTTTGTGCTTTAATGACTATTTCTCAACAGGAAAATGATTTTAGTACTTTAAAACATTGCATAATAATTATAAACAGCTAGTTTGAGGTTTCCTACCTATAAATAGGTGTTTTTACAAAATTTTTATGCATAAAGTATGGAAAAAATTCATACAAAGAGATTAAGCATTTGTAAGCTTTATTGGTAAGTTTTTTTTTTTTTGTGAAGTTTCGTTTGTGTTTCTGTATAAGTGTTAAGAATTTTTTTTTAAATTTGATATTGCACTCATTCTAAGTATGGCTTTTACATCTTAGTAAGTCAAGAATGACAAAGTTTAAAGGATTTTTGTGAAGTGTGTATATAAGAATTGAAATTTGTGAGCTAAAAATATTAAGAGTGATTTTTGTAAATAAGGTTATCCTTGAACCATAAAAAGGAGAATATATTGATGTTATCCTTGAGCCTTAGTAAAAGGAATGTGAGAGATAAGTTATTCTTAAGCCTAGAAAAAGAAGAGGAAAAGGTTATCCTTGGGGCTTTAAAAAGGAGTTGTATTTCTAACATTGTATTTTATGGATATAACAATTCTAATATGATGGTGATGATAGATATCAAAATATTTCAATAAACCATATAAGCTTTCATAAAAATTAAAAGAGTATGATAAACATATTGTAAATTGAGTTTTATAGTGGTTTGGTAAACAACCATTTGCTTGTCTATATTCACTTCCCCAGATACTCTTAGATATTTCACTATAAATGATAAAGTCCTATAGTTTTGGTACACATATGCATTCCTAAACCTTCTTTCATGAAAATTATGTGCTCTTTTGAAATAATAAAAGACCTTAACTATGTATAATATCTGTCTTATAATCATATTTGTACATGTATGGGATGTTAAAATGTGATGGTTAGTTTTATGGAAATATGTGTGTGGATCGCTAAGTAAATTATGCTAAGATCAATAAGGCAAATGCATTTATCCTTTTGTAGTATAGTCTAGGGTGAACTTGGTTATTGTCCCACAAGATTACGACTATTATTACTACCTATCTTTTTATTATCTAATCTAATAAATTTGATGACTAATTAATTTAATAATAGATTAACTTAAAGTAAACAACTAACTAAGATCATAACTCAAAATACTTTACTAGATAAAGATGCAATTAATGAGAATAAGACCTAGAAGGAAAAATCTTTTAAAATATTAACACGCTTAATGCTTATTCTTAATTTAATATTTAACCCAATTCACTTAGACCAAAGAATTTGATATGGATGAATTTTATTAAGTTTTGGTATGTGAATTCACTTGAATTCATCCCTATATTTGGTTTTAAAGTGCTTAAATTGTGTTATTATGTGTTAAATGATAGGTTGAATCTTCTAGTACATATTTTGGATTGAGAAGACCTAATTTGGGACATAATAAAGTAAAATTAGAGTTAAGATTACTGCCCAGAATCATCAACGACAGTTGAGGCAACCACCATTAAAGGATGCAGCAATCTCCGTTAAGGGGTGATTTCTAAGTCCTTTAATTGTAGTTCAGTAGACCACCATTGAGGATTAATGAACCACTGTTGAATGCTCTGTCATAAAAAAGAAAAGGGAAAAGAGGTCTTTTTCCCATCCTAGGTTTCACCCTAGTTGGAAAGGGTATAAAAGGCTTACAAAGAGGTAGAGATGTCATTAATTTCAACAACCATTACTATTTCTTAAGCTTTCATTACAATTTCTTCATGTTCTTAGGGCTATAGGCTGGGTTTTACTACTGTTTTGATTTCAATATGTTTAGTTCAATTTTCTAGTTAGTGTTATGCTTTAATTTTAGTTGTTTAGTGATCTTTTGCTTTTATTTTTGTATTTCTATGTTTCAAGATGATTATACTGAATGTTTAATGGGTTTTGGGTGTTGAAACCCTTGAACAATGTATGGATGCTTAATCATGATTCAATTGGTGGTTTTCTTTCAATTTCTAGCCTTGTTATTAGTTGGTTAAATATGATTTCTAGCTATTTGATTTCTGTTATTATTAATTACTAGATGTTTGGTGAATTAACTTATTGTTTTCCTTTAATTTGTGGTATTTTTGGTTAGGTTATGTTTTATCATTAAAATTTATGGATTCCCTTAAGTTCTAGATTTTTTAATATAAGTTTTTATTCTATTTTTGAGTGTTAAATTTTCTATCTTAGTGTGTTTAATTTGGATTTTGTATGTTAAGTTGAATTAAGTTGCATGTTAGTGTAAAAACCTTAAGTTTCCATTAGATTGATAGTTGAATCTTAATTTCTATTACTTATTATATATTTTTTAGCATGTTTAGATTGAATTTATTTTCTATTTTTTATAATTAATATGTGTGGCTAAGTGTCAAGAGTTTGAAGGTATTAAAGGGAGAATGGGTGATTTTTTGTGAGAATGTGATTGAGTTTTTATTGAATTAGTGTTTCTAGGCTTAGGTTGGATTGAAACTTGGGTTTAATGTCAAGGATTAGGGATTATTTCTAAGCTTGATTATCCTTTTTATAATGCCAAATTCAAATTCTAGGATTGATGCTTTTGATACGTAATAGTCATTAGCAATTTTCGTAGATAAGATAGTTTTGTAGGCAAACTTAACCAATTAGTCTAAGGTTCCAATCCTTTAGGTTACATTTTCCGAGCTTATATGTTAGTGGCCTAAGTTAGTCATTCATTATTGCTTAATACTTCTATGCTATTAAATTTAGAGATCTTATTTTAGGTTATAGAGGAGTTATGGGTATTTCTAGAGCTTATTAGATTTGTCTATTTGAGAGGAATTTAGGATTCAAGAACTTTTTTGGATCTATAGGCTAATATCTTAGAACACCATTTATTTTGATTTGAGGATTAATGATTGCATCAGGATCTCAATGATAAATTTTGCCCATTTCTTTATCATTGTTATTAGTTTTACCATATTTTACATTGTGTTCATCTTTTTGGTTATATTAGTTGCATTTTAGGTTATTTGGCTTTCATTGCATCAAGGGTTTCTTTTTTTTTAATTTATTTTCCATACATCATTTGAAATAGCAATTTCATTCTTGTTCCTTGGGGTTAGCTTGTCATACTATATAGTGAGGTCTAGTTAGGTTTATTATTTGGTAGTTTACGACGAGCTACCAAAATCACTTAATTAAATTATGCTCTTTCTCATGTAATATAATTTCTATCCATTAGTTGATTAACTAGAATATCTTCTAAGTTAAAACCCTTATAAGACGCATTGATTCAATCTAGGATTTTTACATTAGATAAGTTTGCATCTAACCTTGAAAAATTATATAAGCCTATCTCTAATACCATATGTAAGCCTCTTTATTCGTGATATGATCTATTCATACAAATGATTTCTTAATTTAAATGTAAAAATCAAATAATGAATTAAAATTGCATGTAAAACTTTCAATTTAAACAATGAGAATCATAAATAAACCTAAGATAAATATGGGTTTTTATGACTGAATCAAAGAGCAAACATTAAATAGTATTAGAGGTCATCCTATCTAGATCCTAAGAGAATTTAGTCATAAATTTGAAAATAAATACAATAATAATCAAAGAAGAAAAAGGTGATATTGAACTCATTCTAATAATGTTTTATCCTTGAATCTTTAATTAACTATTGCTAGATATTCCCTTAATATATGAATCTTCTCTATAAACTTGAATTTTCCTTATTCAATTGTTCAAAACTTGGTAAAAAGAGCTAGGAATTAAGTCTTAAACCTTGGTTGGCAACTATCTCTTTCCACTTTTATAAGGTCTAGACTACCTTTCTCATGACCAAGGGTGTGAGGAGGTAATGCAGGTTAAATCATAGTTTGAATCACGACATGATTCACATTTCTTTAGCTTAAACCTTTTGCTTTGCTTAGAAAATATTTGATTTTTATTGTATTACTTCCTTTTTTACGCTCTGCAATCCAACAAATCATCTGTCCATCTCCTCAATCATATGTAATATCTAAGGCCTAAAAACCAACTATTTTATAGAATTCTATATGAGCATTATCAGATCCAAAGATTAACATATTTAAGCATAAAAATTACATGGGGTAGCCTCAAACTTAGGAATTAAAACCTAAAATAAATCTAAGAACACGAATAAATTAATTATTACCGGAGTGTATCATACTAAATACATAAGACTAAGATTTTGAGCTTATATAAAAGTTATGTCTATTCTTACCCAGATGACTTTGTACTCTAGGTTTAGATTTGCCACCATATATGAATGTATGAGAATTTCCCTTTTCTTTGGACCTAGAGGATGATGTAATATGCTCATATGAAAACCTAGGCATAGCTTCATTATGTAAAATCTTTCCTTTCACAAAAGGTTGTCTTATAATTAGATGGTGTACTCCTATGAGTAAACCTAATACCATGCTTATCATTAGAGTTCTTTTGGCTCTTAACATATTATTCAAAATTTCAATTACTTGAAGTAATTTTGATAGAAATTCTTTGAAGACATTGATCTCCTTCTTCAATGGCTCATTCTCGTAAGTCAATTTATGCTCATCATTATTTGCAACTACCACACTCTTATAATCTATCATGTTATACAAATCAAATTTCAATTTTCATTATCTACCATGCATTCTTTTAAAAAGCTTTATAACGTCGTTATGCTTGGAAGAAAATCTCTTCCTTTTAAAACTCATGATCTTTAGATATTCAATTAATTCACCATATGAAAGATCATCATCACAGTCACAATAATCATTAAAGGAGTTTGAGCAAGAGGGTATTTCATCATCATCATTAGATATAAACCACATGTGATTCACTTCTTCTTTTGAGTTCTCACTTATGGAGGTTTCAACATCGTCAATAACTTTAAGGTTTTTAGTAAATATCTAAGAAACATTCTTACTAATTTAGGATTAGTGTAGGTTTTACCAAGAACTTTAAGAGAACTGACAATATAAATGAAATAAGCATACTTATTGGAAATTGATTCATTATGTTCCATATGGAATAATTCATATTAATGAGCAAGCATCCTCACATTGTTTTTTTTACTTGATTGGTGTCCTTATATATGATTTCTGGTGTATGTCAAATTTCCATTAAACTCATTCCTATTTAATGTGTAAAATAAAATATGTATATCTTCGTAATTTAGTTGAATAGGTCTCTTATCATTATTACTCCCCTCATTTACATCCTTTGATATGTTAGTCTCTATTTTGCCTAAAACAATTGTTTATGTTAAGGTGTAAGGACTGTCGAATCAATGGAGGTTTCACCATAATTTTTTATGGTGAAAAAATAATTATACATCAATTGTTTATGTTAAAGCATAAAGAATATTAAATCAAAGGAGGTTTCACCTAAGTTTTGATGGTGAAAAACAATCTTACTACTAATGATTTTAGTTTGATTAATGTTTAGGAATGATAGGCATAAAGAAATAGTGTATATAAGATACAATTTAGAGCCTTGGAGCTTAAATAAAAGGCTAAAGATGCAAGAATAAGATAAAGTGTTAATATGTTGTAACTTGTAATTTTTATTATAATCTTATTTTGATATTCACAAGGTACTTAGTGAGCTACATTCATACTTATTGTTTATGCATATAAGTTGTATAATAAAGAGGAATTGTATGGGGAGAGTTTATAAAACATCATGTTACTTGAAAATATTTTTGGAGAAGTTTTTTTTTATATGTGTGTGTGTGTGTTAAAGAAGCATTTGAAAATGTTATGATTTTTTAGGTGATTTAAATGTGTTAAAATGTGTTAAAAATTATTCAGGTGTAACACTCCTACTGGTTGACCG
>JAOXYD010260666.1:0-15790 GCA_028565735.1 Pinacopodium congolense
TATTATTATTTGTTCAATTGCATAATGACCAATATACATGTATGAATATGTCATGAATAATGCATGCTCGATTCATATTCAATCACTTCTAATTCACTCATTTATGAAGTTCACCATGATCGCATGTAAGAAAAATATGCATAACTTTCAATAAATTAATCCAAATGACATGACGCTTTCACCATAGTCAATTTAGAATCCATATCTACATCTTTCATACTTTAAGCTCTTTCTTATTGAGCTTCTAAATGCCTCAAAATCAGAACGTAGCATTCTATTCTAAATTTTGGGTTTCACTAAAAGTAGTTTCGGTGTACTGACCATAACTTAAGTTATACTCATTCAATAATCGTGATTCTTTCATCCATTTCAAGCTACGATATAGAACTATAAATTTCATGTTTAAGGTTCATTCAAAATCAGGCTCTAACCATCTTAAAATCAAGCCCGAATACACTGGTTCTAGAACTATGATTTCTATTAGGTAGTTTAATCAAAATAGCTATAGATTGAGTTTCACTCATCCAATGAATGTGATTATTTCACCAATGTTTCACTAAGACATTACTATACAATTCTAATGTTTTGACCTACTCCAAATACTAGCTCTAATAACCTCAAAACCAAGACATAATTCGGGTGTTCCAGAACATGACAAATCACAAGCAGTTTTGGGAGAATGATCATAACTCTAGTTATATTCATCCTTTTTACATGCTTCTTTCACCAATATCTCCCTAACATCTAGCTATATAACTTTCATTCTTAAGGCTCTTTCATATTCGAATCCTATGTGCATGAAAAATGGGTCAAAATTTCAGACATCAAATTAACCTCAGTTTTCATGTATATTGTTCTCATTTCATGCATATTTCAACTCTACACACTTACATACATCTCATACTTTCATGCTTTATCAAGAGGGACTATATACTTACTTGTTATACTTTAACCAAGTCCCTTTTTAGCTCCTTAAACCATGTAAATCCGTGCTCCAATCAAGGTAGAAGAAGAGGGGTTTGGAAAAGCTCATCAAGATCTAAAAAGCACTCCAAGGTTTGGCTTAATTTTGGTAAGATTCATGTATGTTAGGGTTAGGGATTGAAGGTGACAAAGGAGGAAGAAGAAAGCAGAAGAAAATTTCTAGAAATTGGAATTAAAATGGTTAAAAACCGATGGTGGTAAGTAATGAAACATAATTGGTCTAAAATGTCACATTCTCATTCGTTTATACTGCACCAATCACTCTCTTCAAATTGTCATCCCTTGTTTAATTCACCATACCTCACTAACCACCGATCATTTGATCATGATATTTTATAGGCATATCCATAAGACATATATTAACAATTTTTATTTGTTTTACAGACCCTAATTAGGATTCCAATGCCCTCAATTAAAATCAAACTTCTATAATTCTCGAATCAGTATCCTAACATGCCCAAATGTAGTAAAATAATCATATCTTTCATTATGCTTATCATTTTGACCTAATTATTTCTCCAAAATCCAACTAAGACTTAGGGCTACAACATTTCTTTTTTAGGCTTCTCCAAATTCGCAATCTATAAAGATAGAAAATGGGTCGAAAAGGTAGGCTAGATTTTAGTCCTAAAATCAAATTTGGACTCCAATGATGTAAAAATTAAAAATCCCTCCCTAAAACATCTTAAAATTCATCAATCCACCATTTTCCATTTCTTAAAACATTTATCATCACACCAATCCATCAATTTTCATGCCTTTAATCATTCCAAATCAAGAATTCATAAGTCAAACCACAAATAAATTCATATTTGCACGATAAGCACCTCAAAATCACTTATACCCGAAAATTATCAAGTGAATGCAACTAACTGTAAGGCCCCGAAATATACCCTAGTTGAAATTATATTTGTTTATGAAAGTATGTGTGAGATAAAATTTCAAATTGTGTTATGAGTTGAATGTGAAAGGCATAAAAAGTATCAAGTGACAAGTTAAGTTGTTACATGGAAATTAAACTGATTAAGCCTATAAATTGTTCCTTAATATGCATATAGAAAACGTTAGAACTGGGTTTTGAGGTCTTCTAGAAACTTTTTCCCCTTTGTATTTAGTTTCTATATCATTAAAAATCAGACCCTTTGGAGTTCTAAATAATGAGATATGAATAAATGATCACAAGTTTCTCTAAAACAGGGGCAGCATCAGGTCACCTTTTTCAACTTTAATGTCGAATGTCATAGAGCTAGAATTAAATCAATGTTTCTGCTAGAGATATTTACCCCTATGTTATAGTTTTTATATGAAACAAGAATCACACAATTTGGGGATCCGTAGGCTTAGTTATGGCTTAAACAACATAACTGACTCAAGTAAATCCTGAACAGAATTATACTACACAATACTTTTTTGTTATATTCAACCAATCTTAGTCAAAATAACACGAAAATAACACCAAAGCAACCTATTATAAACAAGTCTTAAAGTGTTACAAATGGAAGCTTAAATGGTGGGCAAGTGGTTGCATGCCTTGGTGTTAAGTGGCCTATTAAACAAGTAACACTTTGGTGTTAAGAGGCATCTTAAGCTAATGACACTTTGGTGATTAAGCTAGTGACACCTAACTAGTGATGAAGCAAGTTTCTGCTAGAGCATTGCAGACCTCTTCATTCTTGTTTTCTCTCTACCAAAAACCTCTCATCTTCTCTCAATTTCTGCTAGAGTTTGGATCATAAACTTTGTATATGTTGGTTGTTTGGAAGCTGGGTTTAGCTGAATTCTTGAGGTTAGATTCAAATTTTAAGAAGGTAAGGGAATACTAAACTTGGTATCATATTATACCATGTATGGTTGGATGTCTGATACATATATCTATAACTTTCATGAAGGAATCTAATTTGATTTATGTCATTAAGGGGTTTGAAAATTGGTTTGAAGTTGAGTTCTAGTTATTGTTCACATTTGAGAGTAGTCTGTAGTATTTTAGGTATAACTCTCTAAATAATGAACCCAATTGCCTCAACTTGATTTCATTAGAAACCTAAGACATATAGGAATATGTTTTTAGAAGACCATATTGACCAGAAACCTCATTTTCCATGTCAAACGGGCCATACCAAACTGACTTAAAAACCTGTCCTGAAAAATAAATAGCAACTGTTTGAAGATAGATCGAAATTAATCTCTATCTTTCGATCTATTTTCCATACCCTTATAAGCTTAATTTGAAGAAACTCCAAGAATAAAAGTTTTAGATCTAGGTCTTATCTTGACCTCAGTGAAAACAGCTTAAGAAACGAGTGCCTAGATCTCTAGTTATACTTGTTTTCCTAATACTACCTGTGATAGACACCTGTGCAGGACGAAATCCTTATTTCAGGTTTTCAATCTAGTTTACATATCCTTAGAGCACGAATTTGAAGAAACCCCAAGATTATAATTTGTAGATATAGGTCTTATCTTAATCTCAATGAAAATGGATTGATAAAAGAGTGACTATAACTCAAGTTATGCCTGTTTTTCTAGTGCTGCCTGTGACAGACTCCTGTACAGAGTGAAATTATAGTTTTACTCTTTCGAGCTATTTTACATATCTTTAAAGAATGAATTTGCAGAAACTCAAAGAATAAACATTGTAGATATGGGTCTTAGATTGATTTCAGTGAAAATGTCTTGAGAAAAAAATGACTATAACTTGAGTTATGTTTGTTTTCCTAGTACTGCCTGTGCAGGAACCTTACATTGTTTAGTGTGTTCATGAATGAATGAATTCTAAGAACTGATGTATGATCACTTGGACATGGGTTTTGTGAATTGAGAATTTTTAAGATGATATTTTGTTAATTCCGGACCATCAAGTTTCCGAGGTGTTTGATAGTTGAGATCGTATTGGAAGTGTGTTTCTATTTATGTGAATAAAAGAATTTTGAAATGAATATGTTTTGTGTTAATACTGTTAAGTCCTGGTCGTGGGTATAATTTGTTCCGATATGTTATCTTTTATTCTGAGTTGCATGATATTTTGGTTTGATTTGAAAATGCATAAGTAAGTACTGCATATGACATTTGGATTGATTTTTTATATATGTGAGTATTTGGATGACTGTTTAGAACAGTTGTCAGCTTATACCCTATTCAGAAAGGAGGATTTGAAGTATGGAACAATGATAACTGCAAGGGCCAATGAAGAATGTACTTTGTTTGGGAATGCATGTTTAAGTTGTATGTCATAATATGAGACATAATGTATGTTGTTATCAATTTGTATACAAAAAGTGTATTTGAATTTAAGGTTGTACTATTTAAGAGTTTGGAATGCAATAACCTTAATTCAGATAAATTCAGTGTACTAGTTCACTTCTGTCTATTGGTTGTTTAAATTTTGGTAATGTTATGCATTAGTTGGTAATACCTGCCTATCCTATCAAGGGTTATGTGGGTGTTACATATTTTAGTATCAGAGCATGGTTTAGGCAATTCTGGTGTAATCAATACTTAATTTTTTCTTATAATTGGAGATAAGAGTTGTGTTTTGGCCTAATGCGGTTTGTCCCATGTTTTGGTTATATAATTAAAGATGGAAAGCTCTCATGAAGTTGTTGATAAGGTTGCTGAGAGTGTTAATCCTGAGCGATCTCATCCATCTATCTCTGGACCCTCCGGAGTCAATCGAGGTGAAGCTGAGGTGCCACCTCCTCCTCCAGCTTAGGGAGAGGCTGAGGAATTTACTTGGACATCTTTAGAGGAATTTGAAAATGTTGAGTTTTGGATAGAAAAAGTGGAGAGGGTATTAGCTGAAATCAATTGACCGCCAGTTCAGATGGTGCATTGTGCTGTCTCTCTCCTCCAAGGAGCATCTTACGAGTGGTGGAAGTTCATTTTATGAAATCCTCATCTACATGTGCCTCTGACTTGGGATTTCTTTACCCAAGAGTTGAAAGCTAAATATGTTACGGAGGCTTATAGAAAGGAGAAGTGGAAGCAATTTCTGAACGTGAAGCAGCGGTATCTGTCTGTTGCTGAGTACGACAGAGAATTTAATCGACTCAGCAAGTGTGCTCCCCACTAAGCTTTATGCTTAGCACAGTAGTTTTCCCCCCATGTAGGTTCAGATAGGAGGATTTGAAGTATGGGACAATGACAACCGGAAGGGCCAATGAAGAATGTACTTTGTTTGGGAATGCATGTTTAAGTTGTATGTCATAATATGAGACATAATGTATTTTGTTATTAGTTTGTATACAAAGAGTGTATTTGAACTTAAGGTTGTACTATTTAATAGTTTGGAATTTAATAACCTTAATTCAGATAAATTCAGTGTACTAGTTCACTTCTGTCTATTAGTTGTTTAAAATTTGGCATTGTTATGCATTAGTTGGTAATACTTGCCTATCCTTTCAAGGGTTATGTGGGTGTTACACTAACACCTTTACCATTATTCCAAATCACAATGTAAGTGCGTAGATTAAATGCAAGTCACAATTATACATGAAAAATGACTCTCTGAATAGGGGATTCCTATATATATAGGAATCGATTCACTACAATATGCAATCCCGAAACCACAATTTAAACTGAATATGATGAATATGCTTATATCAAAAGCTCATAATGAAAATATGATGTAGATTCACAAACAATAGTAATTGAGAGATAAGGATGCTCAAACTATTTTTATAGTAGGTTGAAAATATCCTTTATTGTCTCCATCCATTCTCAAACAATGTTGTTAGATATTTCATTAACTTATCAAAACGGTTACAAATATTCTTTGGGTGAAAAGAATCTCTTTATAAACCTAATCTTTCTTTAGTAAAGGTGAATAGTAACCTAACCTTATTAAAACCTTTTTTAAGGTAAAGAGAAACCTTTGTAATTAAATTCTAAGCCAAAAAAAAAAACTCTTTATAAAAACAATTACACCATAAATGGTTTTGAACTTGAAAATCCATGATCAGTACTCGACCCATGCTCAAAATATAGTATAGATTTGTTAAAAAGAGCGGAACAATGGATAATATAGTGTTGTCAAATTCATGACAATGGTTATAGAGGTTTTGTTGATAGTATTGGTCAAAAGAGCACTTCAAGAGTGCCCTCTTTACTTGGTTTTAATTGAAATGTACTAAACTTTTATACTTCGATTAATTAATATTTACATGTAAAAAACTTGAAAATTAAATATCTCAAGGGTTGACAAGTTAATTAAGATGAATGATGTAAGTGAAAATTCTCTTGAAACCATTGTAAATAAATATAAAATAAAATTTTAGTAGATTGAGAAACCAAAAATCCGTTACTTGCTCAAAAACACCAAACACACACTAAAAGCTCAACAATAAACATAATGAATGCTTTTTTTCACTTTCTGTAATCAAAATATTTGCAAAACCTCATATAATATTATTTATTACACTTATAACCTCTATTAATAATGTTTCTAAGTTTAAAATGCCATTTGTTTATTAAATTAGTCGTGAGTCTAATTAAACTATCTATTAGATACCAAAAAATAGTTATTAGAGTGTCCAATTGTGCATATAACGACAAAATGTAATAACACTGCTCATTACCACTGATAAAATTCTATAGACCTCATACTAGAACAACTTTGTTGACATCATCATTGTAAGGTGCCATTAATTTATTTAAAAAACAATGTGACCTCAATAACATTATTAAATTAACCATTATAGGGTGCTATTAAGTCACCATATTGTTCTTAAAAAATTAACCAAAACACTTTCAAGTCCTTCTAAACACACAGAAAATGACTCCCACAAGTTTTGAAAATCCCCTTAAGTAATTTTTGTTATCAAGACATTTCATTCGAAATAAAAAAACTTAGATTTCCTTGGTCTAGGCAATTTTAAGTTCATTGTGAAACTTTTCAAGCTAAACTTAAATTCAAACAGTTTCCCAATATTAAAAACTATTCTTTTAAATTTAAACATAAGTTATAAAAATTTCAAATCATCCTTAAACTTGTTTTAAATGCCAAAACATATCAATTTAACTCAAATACAAAATTTGTCTTGACTATTAAAGATTTATGTACTTTTGAAAACTTTTTGCAATAGCATACAACTTGAACTCTTAAGTTATTGAACCTTTAGGTAAAACATACAAATCAAATACAAACTACTTAATGTTAGATTTTGAGCCTCCTAAGTTTCTAGATATTGCTATATGCATAATTTGTTCTTCGAGTCCAAACTTCTCACTTTAAACTAACATCAAATGAACCTATCTTTGAAGCTTCTTATCATAAGCAAATAATTTTTAATAATCATGTTTTGTTATCATCAAAATCAAATTTGGAATCTCCCTTAATTTAATAATATCTTCATTTTTTATGATTTCAATAATAACCTCTTTTTTTATGATGACGAAACATTTGATACTAGAGAGAAAAAAAACAAAACACATGCAAAACCTATCATTATTAAATTAAAGGCTCAAAGTTCTTCATAAATCCAAACATCAAACTTCACACATATTTATCATTTAAAACACACTCCCCCTTATTTCATGCACTAACAAATTATGATCCTCTTAAATATATGCATCAACATATTTGTGGGTAACAAAGCATTAAGAGGATCAAAATCATAATTAATAATTAAAATTACAATTCATATGCATGAATATATTTGAAACTATAAAACATCTAATATTATGGAAATTTCTCCCCCTTTTGACATCATCAAAAAGTATTGAGAAGATACAAATTTTAACCAAAGATTGTATGAAAAGTGGAACTTGATACTAATTGTTACTAAAGCAAATTATTATTAAAGAAATCACATAAAATTTAATAAATATACATAAAATTCACAAAATTTTAAATTTTTTTAACCATAAATCTTGCTTAATTCTCTCATAATAATGGAAAACTTATCTTCATTCATTATTTTGATAGAAATATTTGCAAATTAGTGTTGTGTATTAACAAATACCAACTTAATACTTAATATCACAATTTTGCACATGATGTCTAATGAAATGATATATTATCTTTATATGCTTAATTTTAAAATGTTGAATTGGATCTTTGTTAGGCAAATGGAACTAGTGCTATCACACTTCACCGGGATCTTATTAAACTTTATGTCATAATATCTAAGTTATTTCCTAATCCAAAGTATTTGTGAACAATAACTAATAGATGCTACATATTTTATTTTTGCCGTTGATATAGCTATCAAAAATTTTATTTTATTAAATCATGAAACTAATGCATTGCCTAAGAATTTACAAGTGCTAGAAGTGTTCTTCCTATCCAAAAGACTACTAACATAATCTGCATCGAAGTAGCTAACTAAATCAATAGATGCATTCATAGAATACCAAAGTCCTAAAGATATAGTTCCATATAAATACCTATGTATGTGTGTAGTCATTAAAAGATGAAACTCTCTAGGAATAGGTTTGAACCTAGCATATAAAATACATTAAAATATAATGTAGACCCTACTACCTATCATGCCTTTATGAAACTTAGCGTCTACATGTTTAACTTCTTCTTCCTTGTTCAACTTAGTTGTGATGCTCATATTTGTAATGAATTTGCTTATTCCATTCAAATCCTTTGAGTAACATCTTAACGTACTTAGCTTGATTTAAGAAAAATCCATCCTTCATTAGCTTAATTTGCAAGTCAAGGAAGAAATTTTGATCTTCCATCATGTTTATTTCAAATTCTTTACCTGTACACTTGAAAATTTTAGTACATAAGCTTTCATTAGTGGAATAAAAAAATGATATCATCAACATAAATTTTAAAAATTAAAATTTCCTCATTATGATTCTTAGTGAATGGGATTTTATCTAAATTTTCCTTTAAAAAAACTTTAAGATCTTGTTTTAAATCATATAGGGCTTTTGAAAATTTGTAAACAAGGTTTAGTTCATTATGGTTTTCAAAACTGAGGGTTTTTATCTATATACACTTCTTCTTATACGAAATCATTTAAAAAAGTGCCCTTCACATCCATTTGAAAATGTTTAAAACTTTTTGATGGTGAAAAGGCAAGAAAAAGCCTAATTACCTCTAATCTAGCTACAAATGTAAAAATCTCTTCATAATCTATTGCTTCTTCTTGGTTACAACCTCTTACTACCAACTTAGCCTGTTTGTCATAATGCTATCTAAGTCATCAAGCTTATTTCTAAACACCCATTTAGCACTTATAATTTAATGATATTTAGGATAATGTAATAGGTCCAAAATTTATTTTTATTAAATGTATTTGATTCATCATTCATGATAAGAACCTTAATTTCATAACAAAATGCTTCCTCAATTGTCTTAGGTTCTATATGAGAAATAAAAATAATATTGGATAAGTCTCTAAAAGGAGAACTAGTAACTCCATCTCTTTACACGTCACATATGATTTAGTTTGATAAAATGTATTTATTATACCTCTAATCTTTAGGTAATACCTCATCCTTCTTATTAGCCACACTTAGTTCAATAATAAGTTTACTAGGTGTATGTTGAATGTCTTAATTATCCTCTTTTTCTTTTTCTAGACCTAAATTTTTTAAATCCTTTAATAAGCTTATATCAACATCTTTAAAGCTCTTTTTAATATTAAGGGGATTATAATCATCAATTATAATATGTATGGACTCTTTAATTACTAAGTTTATTTTTTTAAACACCTTATATGTTTTACTTGCTAAAGAATAAACATAAAAATTTACCTGAATTAATTTTTTAATAAAATTTATTGTGGTTGTTCTTAGTGTTTGATATATGGAAAAAATATACAAATAATTAGGAAGGCTATATTCATTAATTATAGCCTTAGCTATTTCTTGTAACTTTTTAATTTTCCTTAAGAGATCTTAGGTGCAAAGAAATTATGAAAAACAATATATTCATCACAAAAAGTCTCAAACATATCGTTCTCAAATTCTTTACCATGATCATTCTTAATAGATTTAATTATGATACCTTTTTCATTTTATATTCTTTAGAAAATTTCATAAAAATTCCAAAACATTCATCGTTACTTGTAAGGAAAAAAGCCCATATAAACTTAGTAAAATCTTCAACAATAACAAAAGCATAAGTCTTTCCACCTAAACTAGAAATTCTAGTAGGGCGAAACAAATCCATATGGTCAACTTCCAAAATTCTAGTAGATGTGAATCGATTTTTGCTTTTGAAGGAACTTTTTGTTTTCTTCCTTTTTAGGCAAGCTCCATATACCTTTGTTCTTCTTAAAATTTAGTCTATTCATAAGTTAGTTATTATTTAGGTTGGATATAAGCTTTATAATTTCATGACCTGGTCTTCTATGCCATATCTAAGTACCTTTATAAATATAAAACACTTATCATCGTGTTTAGAGAGTCTATTAAGATTGATTGTATAAATTTTCTTTCTCTTTTACCAATAAATTCAACACTATAATCTAAAATCCTAGAAACAATACATGATTTTCATTTAAATATCATTTTAGAATCTTTCTTGCAAAGTTGACTCAAATTCAACATGCTATGTTCTAGACCATCAAACAAAAGTACATTTTAATCATAGTTTTTATTATTCTTATCAACTTTTATAATGCCAATAATCTTACCCTTAGCATTGTCTTTAAATGTTATATATTGACCATCTTGGCTCTTTAGTGAAAAGAATTATGATGCATCACCCATCATGTCTCTAGAGCATCTGATATTTATATAACACTTACTTCTTTTAATCTCCTATAAAACAAAAAATATATTTCACTTTAGGTTTCAATATTAATTTGGGTTCTTAGGAGTTATATACCTTCTTAATACATAAAGATCTTAGTGATCGATAAAACCAAATTTTTTATCATAACAAAACTTTTCTACATACCCAAACCATGCACAAAAATGGTAGATCATAGTTGCAACAAAAAAAAAAAAAGAATATGTCCTCATGACATTATTCTTATATGTATATCTAGGTCTCCTATCTCTCTATGTCACTCTAGGATGAAAATAGGGCCAATGGTATAAATGATGCATGTCCTTAGGTTTTTATATGGAATTGTTGCATATTGTCTCATAAGAAACTTAAATACATTATTTTTGTATATACATTCCTATAAAAGTTGTACTTATTTTTATGTAAAAGCAATACTTTCTAGCTTTATTCCGAGTGATATATGAATGCATACTGATTGTTCATAGGGTGGGATCTAGATGATGAAGCTACATTTTCAAATGAATGCCTAGGTACATGGTCTTCATCTAAATTCTTACCCTTTACAAACATGATTGCAACATTAGTAAAAGGACTCCCTTGAACGAATCATCATCCAAACCTATCATTGGAAGGCTTTTCAGCTCCAAGTATGCTTTCTCATTTTTCATTTCCGTTTGTGAAAATTTCGAATGATTTCTTAATGGTATTTACCTCTTTCTTTAAAGATTCATTTTCATTTATCAATTTGTCTCTATCATCATTTTGAACAACAACCACACTCTTACATTCTATCTCATGCATTTCATTTTAAACCTATCATTCTCTAGCGTACTTTCATTTAATAACTTCAATTTTTCCTTGTACTTAGACAATGCTTTCTACCTTTTCAAAATCATTTGTTCTAAGCATTCTACCAACTCCTCATATGTTAAATAATTATTCACATCATCATCATCATCATTACAATAGTGGAAACAAAAAGGTACCTTATCTTCCAAAGCCATGAAACACTTATTGGTTACTTCCTCATCCAATTGTTCATTTTTAGAATTAATTGTATCATCCCATATTTTACCATTCAATGCCTTCTTCTTTTTGTTCTCTATCTTTACCTTTTTGGCACTTCTTTCATTGTTCTTATTATCCTTAATAAGGGATCCTTGAGATTTTATGTGTCCTAGTTTCCTAAATTTAAAACAAATAATGTTTCTTTTAAGTTCATTTTACATTGATCTCTTCTCCTTTCTTCAAAAATTTATTGAATTTCATTGCAAGGAGGGTGATATCTTCATCTTTACTCCCACTAGAAGATATCTCCTCATTGCTTGATGCCTCTCTTATAGCCTTAACTACCAAATTCTTCTTTTCAGTCACCATCTTTTTTTGGTTTGAGTCCTATCCTATAGTTTAGGAGGGATCCCATGGGTTCTTTCAATGGTAAAGTGTTAAGGTCTCTAATTTCTTGAATCAAAATCAATTTAGCCTCCCATGATTTGGCAAAGGCCTTATAATTTTCCTCACCAATTCGACGTTAGTATAAGACTTTCGTAAACCTTTCAATGAACTTATAATGTCAATGAACCTAGTGCATAAGCTAAAACTACTTCCATCATTTTCCTTGTAAAATAGTTTATATTAACGTTTTAAGCATTAAAACCTTACTCTCTTTGGCCTGATTGATGCCCTCATGTGTTACTTATGGTTGGTTCTATATTTCATGAGTTATTTCACAAATTGATAATCTATTGAATTCGACTGGTTCTTAAATGGCAACTAAGAGGAGCAGTGAATTAGGTGAAGCTAAACTTTTCTAGGTATTTCTAAGTTTTTTGCCTTTAATTACTAATTCCCTCTTAAAAGTTAGTAATGTAGATGCTATAATCAATTTAATAAGCAATAATGTAAATTAAAAAGCAAAAGCTAAAAAAAAATCATAATCAATATAATTTAATTTAATTACTAATAATAAGACCAGCAATATATCACAATATGGATCTAATAACAAACCTGAAAAAAATAGATCAAAGGAGAAGGGTGTAAACCAAATTTATAATGGTTTAGTGCTACTTTCACGCTTACGTCCACTGCCCAATACCTTGTAGAGAATTCCAATACCAATCATAATGTTACAATTGCTTCTATTTTTCACAAGCTTTACGATAATCTTTATAAGCCGTCACTATTTAAATGTTTTTCAACTTTCTCGACCCTTTCATAAATGCAAAAGCAATATAAGAACCATTCAATAAAGATTTCAAACTCATAAAAATTGAAGTTTCATCAAAATTGTCAAATCTTCACCTTTCATTAATGCTTTTTTAAATTCTTCCACAAAACTATCTAAGCTTCCCTTCAATAAAAGCAGTAATTACTCCTTCTTTTAATAAAATAATTATATATAGAAGTTTATAAGCATTTAAAGAAGCAAGCATATGAGAGAGAAGTAAACATAATTCAAATTCCAACATTAGAAACTAACATTTAAATATGCCATAGTGCTACCTTATAAAAGGTATATAAACACTCCTTCTATAGAAGGCATATACAAACAACTTTACACTTTACACGATTTTTAATTTTTTTCTATTAATGCAAAATCAATTTAAATAAGATTATTCTTAAATCAAGGTAGCTTTATGAAATAAAGTTACTCAAATCATATAATTACTCAATTTCATGTCACAAAATTAATATTACATAATTATAGTAAGGATGTACCCTATTTTTCATACATCACCAATTTTCTTTTGATTTCTTCTCTTCTTTAGTTGAACAATATGTCTTAGTGATTTTCTTCTAATCATGAAAAAACCCTTAAATTCCTTTGACCTTTAAAAAGACTTTGAATTTTTTATACCTATACTAGCTTGGGTTCGAGATTAATATCCATTCTCTAACCATTACGTGTACCATTGTAACTACTTAATTTAAAACATTAATTTTCCTAAATAATCCATAAAAATTACAAATCATACGAGTATCATAAGAATGAGAATATGTCCTATTGTGGTTATACCTACGTTTATTTCTACAATTTTATTCACTATAAGCTATTCCTTAATTATAATAAGGTCTAGAATATGAATGAAAAATGTTTCTAGGTCTATGTGCATGCATATGAGGAGTATTGAAATGTGTTGGAGATAGGAGTGAATTTTATTATATCATTGCATCCAAATTAATTTCATTTCATTCCTATTGTATGTTAAAAAATACTTAAATTGTGTTATATTTTGTTTAGTGAACATGTAATTCCCTTTTGGATAAATTTTCTTTTTTAAAATGTTTTACAAGACAAATGGTGTAAAAGAGTGAAGCTTGCTCTTGTAAAATAGCAATGAAGTTTTGAAGCTTCGCATACAACATTAAGGTAGCTCGTTGACGCCTTTATTTATCCTTAAAAATGCAGCATTTAGGCATTCAACAAGGCATGAAAAGGTAGATGAAAAATAAGTTTAATGAAACTCAAAATGACATGGATAATAATGCTTATAAGCTGTCCAAAAATGACATCAATTGGAGCAATATTTAGGAGTAAAAAACATCATTTGGAGGTTTTTAAAACTAGCCCATATTTGGAGGACCAAAATGTAACAAAAGATCATTTTTAAGGGCTACCAAAATGGGCAATCTACGGGCCTTACAAGTAAGTTAAAATGCAACCTACAAGGCTTTCAAGTGTGTAGAAAAATTCAGCAGCCCATTGGCATTAAAAGAAGGGAAAAAAGGTCAATAAAGGGAGCCCTTTTCTTGACTTGGAAGTAAGGCAACCCTAGGTCATATAAGAGGGGAGTGAAGCCATAAGAAAATGGGAGAATAATTGCTGGCAAAAATTAAAAAACAAAGGCAAAAAGTGGGACACATTCAGTTGGATATACAACCAAGTGAGAGGTGATAATTGTGTTTTAGTATGTGTTTTTCTAAGTGTTTTGCATATGTTTCTTGCATAATAGGTTTTTTTATTGTGTTTTAAGATTTATTTTGTGTGCTTTTGTTTAGTATAATTTTAATTATTGTTTTGTTTGTGTTTAGTATTAATTTGGAGTAAGTTTTGTTTATTTGTTTATTTGTGTTTTGTGTTTTTATTTTTATTTAATTATTAATGTTGAGTTAGAATTAATCTTTATTGGTGTATTTATTTATTGTGTAGGTAAATTTAATTTAAAAATTAAAGAAAAAAATGAAGAAAAAAAAGAGAAGACAAGGGCTGCAAAACCCAAGACCAACCCAGCAGCTGCCAGCCCGCTTACCTCCAAGCCCAGCAGAAGCCCATCTAGCAGCAGAAGGGGACTGCCCAGCTTCTAGCCCGCAGCTTCAAGCCCAGCGCCAGCCTTCTTCCTCCCAGCGCCCCAGAGCCTAAGCCCGTGTCGCCAAGCCCAACCCCGGCTCGCACCAGGCCTACACGCGCCTCTATTTGCCAACCCGCTCTCGCCAAGCTCCAGCCCAGCTCCTGCCTCCATATGGCCAGACTCCTGCCTCAGTCCCAAGCCCGCGCACATCCAGCGTCCAGCCTGTGCCATTCTCCCTCAGCCTAGCTTTCCCCTTCAACCCGCTAGCTCTATGGACCCAGCAAACTCCTCCTCTATAGACCAGTCCTCTCCTCCAGGCTCCACTCCTCAACAGCCCAGAAACCTCTCCTTGTAGCCCAACAGCTGAATTAAAACAAAGACAACAAACCTAGAACAACAGGAAGGGATAATCAGATAGGGAGAGGGGAATAAAATTAGAAGTAGAGGCAGAGAACAGAAAAATGACTCGGACAGCAGGAGATTTAAGGCAGCGTCACAACGCAAGGAAGGGACATAGCAGTCCACCTTGGAGAGCAATCTTCAAGCCAAACACTTTAAGAGTTCTATCAAGTTCTTTATTTTATTTTTATTTTCAGATTTATTTTATTTTTTCTTTTATTTTTATTATGTTTTGCATTTTTTAGAATATAGACTTGATGGAATTTATTTATATTATTATGTGTAGCTAAAATATTTTTAGGAATTGTTATTTGAATTATTTGGGACCCTTTAGTTATTAATTTAAATTTAGAAATATTTGTGTTGTTTATTGTGCCTAAACCCTACAACAAATCGAGAGAGTGAGTTGGGTAATTTGTGTTAG
>JAOXYD010260676.1:0-29308 GCA_028565735.1 Pinacopodium congolense
TTAAATTGTTAAAAAATCAATAAGCAACATAAATTAATCCTTGCATGACCAAACCTGGATTTTGCTTGTTGAAGATCTGAAAGAACCAATTTTAAGCTAGTCACTTAAGATTAGGATTTAATATAATTTAAGCATGAGAAATCATCTTAAATTGTTAAAAAATCAATAAGCAACATAAATTAATCCTTGCATGACCAAACCTGGATTTTTTTGTGAAAGTTAGAGTTCTGGATTTAATTTTCCAGAACTCACCTTCTTACAATTTATGCACATTTACTTGATTTTAAAGCATAACCAAACTTTAAACAAGATTAAATGGAGAAAAAGCAAAGTCTTAACCAAAGCTTTGTTTTGATTTTGTGAAGGGCTTTAATCAGACATTAAATTTGTTTTAAATCTTAAATAAATCATCAATATTCTAATCCATATCTAATTTACACATTTGGTAATTTTAAGAATTTTTCAAAAGCAATCAAAAAGCGTTTTTAAAGTGTTTAAGCCAAAGTAGTCAATTTTAAACCTTTTTCCAATTTTTAATCAAATTCTCTAAATGTTTCCTAAATTATTGTAATCCAATCAACCTGGTAATTAAGTAACTTTCTTCCCCATGGGTTCGACACTCGGAGTTTGAAATATTACTCCTCTTTATTACTTTTACAATAGGTGCACTTGCCTTAAAAGTCCATTGGTTTTAAAGTAAATATCATTTCAAAATCACCCGTCATTTTAAGTCACCTAACCAACGCAACAGTAGGTACTTGAATATAAGAGTTACTAAGAACTCAAGGAAGTTAGGAGACAAAGAAATTTCAGATATCACCAAGAACGACAGAGAAATGTGAAGAGCAAAGCGCTAAGATGTTGTCGAACAAAATGATGGCAAAAGAAGGAAACTAAAGAGGAAATAGATGAATTCTTATGCTCTTCATAAGGCTTAGATGCAATGAAAATCAATAAGGTATGACAAGAGCCCCAGTGTAGGCCAATAAATTTGAAATTAAATTGACGTTATTGAATAAGTCATAAACTACTATGTAGTTTAATAGTTTTGCTAATAAAGATTCCAACGCACATCTAGCAAAATTTCTAGAGATGTCCAACACAATTTGCTACAATGGATTGTCGAAGGATATCACAAAGATGTGATTGTTTCCATTTATGTTGAAGGACCAAGCCAAGGCATGGTTAAATTCTATAAATATAGAAATTGTCACAACATGGGATCAGTTGGTTAAGCTCTCATAACGAAGTACTTTCAATTGACGAAGGCCATTAAAATCACAAAGGAGATTCCTAATTTCCAACAGAGTAAGGGAGATTCCTTTTATGAAGAGTGGGAGAGATTTAAATAATTGAAAAGGAGTTGTCTGCATCATAATTTACGAAGGATTTTTTATTATAGACGTTTTAAAATAAAGTTAATATACATATAAGAGAGATTGTTGATGCAACTATTAGAGGTTCTTTAATTCGAAAGATGATTGATGCTGTTTATGAATTATTAGAAGAGATAGCAAATAGTAGTTGCCTTTGGATAATGGAGAGGAGCATAGAAAAAAATTGTAAAAAGTAGAAGGGAGTAATAGCCAAGGATTTAATATCAGCTTTACAAGGCTAAATGTCAATCCCCACTAAGTAATTGAGTAGCTTATAGGCCACATCCTTTAAGGAGGATATGAGCTATTTGTTGATTCTTGGGAGGCCATTTATGAACACCAGAAGGACATTGATTGATGTCTATAATGGGAAGTTAATTCTACGCAATGTTGATGAGTAAGCAGACTTCGCAATGTTAATGTAGTGGATGAATGTGTAAGAGAGTAAAAGGAGGAAGTTGATGAAGACTTGGAGAAGAAAAATGGTGAAGTGATTGAGGAGGAAGAGGAGATAGGTGAGATGTCAAAACAAGAACCATTAGTGCAAATTAAAGCACCCACTTAACCTTCTAGTGAGAGACTACCTATTTTAGGGTTAAAACCCTTACCCAACCACCTTAGATACACCTTTTTAGGTGAAGGATAGACACTACAAATTATCATTTAAAACCAATAAGATTTAGAGCACGAAAAGAAAGTGGTGGAGATTATAAAGAAGAGAATAAAAGCCGTAGGATGTCAAATTAGGGACATAAGAGGTATAAGTCCTAATGTAGCGATGCATAGGATTAACCTTAAAGAAGGATGCAAGAAAACTAGGGAGAGAAAAAGGAGGTTAAATCCTAATATGGAGGATGTAGTGAAGAAAGAAGTGTTGACGCTCTTGGATGTAGGAATCATTTATCCTATTTTAAATGGTTGGGTCCAGTACAGTGTCTACCAAAGAAGGGTGGTATGATAGTGATAGAAAATGACAAAGAGAAATTGATTTGCATTAGAAAAATTAGAAGGTTTTCATAACTTATAGAAATATTAACATTGTGTTTAAGAAGGATCATTTTTCTCTACCATTTATATGTCAAATAATTGAGAGAATGGCTAGATGCCTTTTATCACTTTCTTGATAAGTATTCAAGCTATAATTAGATTTTTATATATTTGGAAGACCATCCCTATAGAATTTACCTAAAAAAGGATGTCTTTTAGACTCTTCAATGTACTGGCCACATTTTAAAGGTGCATGATGAATTTTTGGTCTTTAGAGACTCTTTTGAGCATTGTTTTCAAAATCCAGACAGAGTACTTCAAAGATATGAGGAATCATGTTTATCCTTAATTGGGAGAAGTATCACTTCATGGTGTATGAAGGATAGTCATGGAAGGGCATAAAAATGGATAGAGTTAAAATAGAGGTCATCGAAAAGCTTCCATCACCAAGCAAAATTAAGGGTGTTAGACCATTTTTAGGCATGCAAGATTCTACAGCTACTTTATTAAAGATTTTTCCCTTATTGCTAGACTCCTAACTAATTTATTGATTAAAGATACACCTTTTATCTTTGATACTAACTATTTGAATGCTTTAGATAACTTAAAGAGGACACTAATATCAGCACTAATTTTAACCTCACCAGATTGATCTCTACCGTTCGAGATCATATGTGAAGCTAGTTATTAAAGCATTCTATGAACACGTAAGGATAAGATATTACATACCATTTACTATGTAAGCAAGATCTTGACTAGCGCCTGATTGAACTATACACCAATTGGAAAGGAATTGCTAGTTATAGTCTTTACACGTGACAAGTTTCAATCTTATCTCTTAGGTTTAAAGGTAATCATTTATCAAGATCATGCAACCTCAAGGCACCTATTTGCCAAAAAGGATGCAAAGCTAGGGCTTATCTAGTGGGTATTACTTATACAAGAATTTGATATTAAGATTAGATGCAAAAGGGGAGCGAAAAATGTGGTGGTGAACCACTTATCATGTCTGAAAGGAGGGGAGGTGTAACCAATTGTATAGATTAATGAATAATTTCCTGATGAATCCTTGATGTTGGTAAATCATTTTTTGTTTTATGGTTTGCTAATATAGTGAACTATATTAAAAGTGGTATTTTTCTTCCAAATTTTTCTTATTAACAAGGAAAGCAGTTTTTATTTTAGTGCACTCGTTATCTTTGGGATGAACCTATTTTACATAAAATTTGTGCTGATGTTTGGATTCGTAAGTGTGTTCTAAAGAATAAAATTCTTGATATCCTAACTCAATATCACAATTCATATTATGTAGGTTGTTATGGAGCAAATAAGATAGCAAATTGTGTATTAGAATGCAATTTATTTTGAATTAGATTGTTCAAAGATGTGCAAGAATATGTGAATAATTATGATAGATGCCAACAAGTTAGAAAAATATCAAAGAGAGATGGGATGCCCCTCTCTAACATCTTAGAAATGGAATTTTTTCCCATCCTCTATTTATAACAAATAAATATAATATTTCTAGATGGCTGAACCAATGGCAACTCTAACTAATGATTTTAAATTGGCACAAAGATTATAAGTCTTGAGTGCCAAGAGTAATTGTAAGTAATCAAGGAGCCCAATTTTGTAACAAGTCTTTTGGTGCTATGCTTAAGAGATATGTAGTTTACCTTGGAGTTGCCACGACTTACCACCCACAAATAAGCAATCAAGTAAAGGCTGTTAACAAAGAGTTGAAGCAGATATTAGAAAAATTAGTGAGCGGTTTAAGGAAAGCCTGGGTACTAAAGTTAGTTGATGCATTATAGGCATATCAGATCTCATTCAAGACATTGATAGGTACAACTCCATTCCATCTTATCTATGGGAAAGCTTGTCATTTTCACTTGGAGTTAAAGCATAAAGTGTATTGGGCCTATAAGGTATTAAGCTTTAATTACGAAGCAGCCATTGAGAAGAGGTTATTACAACTTAACAAATTAGGGGAGTTGTGATTTGATGCTTATAAGAATGGCAAGTTATACAAGGAAAGAGTGAAAAAGTAGCATGATGCTTACATCAAGAAAAAGGAATTCAACAATGGTGACTTGGTATTATTATTATTATTTAACATAAGGCTTCGATTATTTCCTAAAAAGCTTAGGTCCTGTTAGAGTGGTCCATTCAAAGTCATTTAAGTGTTTCAGCATGGAGCCTTAGAATTGGTGAAAGAAAAGGTAAAAATATTTAAGGTTAATAGGCATAGAATTAAGCCATACTTTGGAGGCATTTTCTTAGACAAAAGGGAAGTGGTATCGTTCCTTTCTCTTATTTGATCATGTTGTGAATAAGGAACAGTAAAGCTAGTGACCTTAACCTTACCACATTTTACTTATGGCCAATGACCTTAACCTTAGCATGTTTTGTTATGGTTAGTGATCTTAAACTTAGCACGTTTTGTTAATGGTTAGTTTTCATTATAAATTCTTATGTGTGTTTAATTGTTTTATTTAGTTGTTTTATTTTGGAATTCTTTTTGTTAGGTTGTTCACTAATGATTCAATGTTTAATTGTAGGTTTGGATGGCTTCCCGTAACATTAAAGGCGTAAAACTATATTGGAAGGATCATTTAGAATAAGCCATATAAGTCACCATTATGACCAAAGAGGAACCAACTCCTATGTCACGATAGTAAAAATTTTGAAAGCAAGGAGGCTTCCCACTAGTGACGATCATGACTTGCCTAACCCCTTTAAAAACATTTCTTTTCCTTATTTAACCCTTACTTTTCACTCCTCTTCCTCCTCTCTTTAATTTCTTTCACTAGTGCTAACCTTTACCCACTTAAACCTTTTAATTTTATTAATTTTTCACCCAAACCTTGAGTTTTCTTCCATTTTTCCACCATTCTTTCATCTTTTCCTAAGATTTCTCTTCTTAAACATCAAAAATCACATCTTTTGCACATCTTATCACCGCTTCACCTCTTTTTTTCATATTTTTATCTCTCTCTCTCTCTCTCTCTCACACACACACACATACACACACCCTTACACAAACATTTATTTTGTAGGTATTTATCACCACCATGGCTAAAAGAGTGATGCAAATCATAACAGGGAAATCTAACCCAAAAGACAAAAGAAAAGTTTCTAGACATAGCTTGAGAGATTTAGTAGAGGAATTTGGGCTCTATTCCCCATTTTAATAAGTGGGTAAGGTAAGAATTTTCAAGCCCTTAAAAATAAACCTTTAATTGCTCCCGAATATTTTAATTTTGCACTGTTAACTCAATTAGGTTTTAAGGATAAGGTTAAGAAGTTAAGTAAGAGAGTATGTTGGGATAGGTTTATGCATTGTGATTATGTCATATATCGAGAATTGATTCTTGACGTTTCTCTGATTATTCAATATAACATAAAAAAATTGGATGAATTCTAGTTAGAATGCAAGGACAAGCATATAACTTAGATTATGAGCTTATGATTGAAATATTTGGCTTTCTTAAAACTATGCTTATTGATAATCACTAGGATTTGGATCACCATTCATATTGGAAGAAACTTACTAGTTTATCCAAATTTAATGCCCATAATGCGCCCAACGTGCTTATATGAAGCCTAAAACATCTTTTAATGCATAAATTGATGTGTTGTGCCATTTTCAACAAGTCTCAAAGTAATAAATGTTCTATTAAGGAGTTATTTATTTTATGTTGCATGTACATTACACGTAAGGTATGAAAAACCCATCATATTTTTCATTCCCTAGTTAGTGCCTTCACTAAGAGAAACAATTATTTAGGTATGGTTTTATTGCTACTGCACTGGTTTTATTGCTACTGCACTTGCTTAACATTTTAATATTAATTTGAATGGACTAAAAATGGTGGAATGTGAGTTTTTAGATGATTTATATTTAAGACGAGCTGAGATTTTTTAGAACCATGGCATGGAACTTTGAAATCCTAGCTCTACAACTGCTTTCCAGAAATTAAAAGGGAAAGCACCATCATCTTCACAACAAGAAGATGATGAGATATATAGTGAGAGCTATGATGAAGAAGGAGAAAGATGGGAGATTGTTCTAACTACATTGTATGATAACAATAAAAAAGATGGAACAATTTATGGATACAATGGAAGCATAATTGTAACAAGTGGGACACTAGTAAGAGGCCTGAATGAAACTAGTGGCATGCTAGTAATGATACCAAACAAAGAAGCTATTAAAGTTCTTTGTCATTCAAGGAATCTAAATACCTTCACCGATCCCATCCCTACCACAATCTCCATAAGTTTTCTTACCCTTTAAGTTCTTTCATTTTTGTTATGCATTATATTCTATTACTTGTTTACATAATGTGTTTTTCATTCTCCACATAGCCAACAATTTTTTGTTACAATTTGGAGAAAGGAATGTTTAAATTCTTCATATTATTTTGTTTATAAGCATGCATGTATTTTTAGGCTTAATTGATTTATGTGTTGATGATTTTTTATATGCATTTTATTGCATGGGTTTGAATGTGTCAATGGCATGAGATTTAAAGGAATGAACTTTACTTAGAACATGAGTATTTGAGTTATGTATAATCATTTTTTCTTGTGAGATTCATGGCTTGAATTTCTTTCCATTAAATATGCAACTTAATTAGGATATTGTACATCCTTTTTTTTTCATCTTTAACACTTGTTTGGATATATTTGTTATGAATTGGACTTAAATTAGTGAGTATCACTCGTGGCCTTTCATGAGAGATGAATTGATTAGGAAGAAATGATATATGCTAGAAACATAAGTGAAGTTAAAGTCAACAAATGAAGTTTAAAGTCAACATTCTTATTTTGCTAGCCTCATTGAAAATTGGGGTTAAAAATAAACCTAGTAGATAGTTGTGAGTTATGATATAGTTGAGTAAGTGGGGGACATTAACGACAAAGTATTTGCCTTCGTGTAAAAACACTAGTATGACACTTTAACCAAGCTTTAAAGAATGAAACTAGTTGAGTAACCGAGAGACATTCATGACAAGATATTTGCCTTTATGGCAAAAAATTAGGTAATCATTCAAAGTAAATGTAAAAACATGGTGACTAAATGAAAATTGAAAGCCTTTGGATCTTCATTTAAGTGTCATGAAACTTTTATGAAAGGTTGCTTACTGGTAGATGACCTTTCACATGATAAATTAAATCAATGGTTGCTTATAAAGCCATAAGTGAGAAAATAGATTAACAATTTCCTTATTAATATGCATATTTAATTCAAAGACACTCAATATATGAATGGAATAAGTAAAGATTTGGATATTCTTACATGGCCAATATTCTAAGAAACTTAATTCTATAAAGTCTTATGTCATTGTTACATTTATACCATTGGCACATGCATATCATTATATCATCGTTGCATCATTGTGTGACTTTTGTAGTTGTTTGTTTTATGTTTTAGTTTTGCTTGGGGATAAGAAAAGGTTTAAGTATAGGAGAATTTATAGGTTTGCATTTGAGTTTGTTTTTTAAATTGTTTAGATTGTTTGTGTGTGTTTTTAAGATGATATTTATGTGCTTAGGACCTAGATTTATTTTCTTTTGTTGTGTTTTTCATGTTCATGGGTTTTGTGTGATATTTGTTGTTGTTTGGCAAGAAATTAATCTCAATTATGTAGGTATTTCATAGAGGTCCATGTGGAGTTGAAAGAGGGAGCAAAGTGGAGGAGAAGAATGGAGAAATTGGAAGAAAAGAGCATGTCACAATCGTGATATTTTCACAATCATGACAGAATAATTGCCATCCTCCAAGCCACGATCATGACTTGCATTAGGCTTTAAGGGAATGGGAATTTTACATGATTTTTAATGACTTAGAGCCATTTTGGGATACAAAACACAAGGGAAAACCCTAACAACCATCATTGTAAGATTAGACAAGGTCTTAAGAAGGAAAATAACAAGCTTTAAAGAGGGAAAATAAGAAGGAACTCATGATTAAAGGTAGAAACATCAAGATCAAGAAAGTTGTTCAGATTTTCAAGATCAAGGCTTCAAGCAGCATCTGATTTTGTACTCATCTCTATTTCATTGCTTAAAATTTTTAATTTGAATAGTTATGTTTTGAACAAGATTATGGATTTCTAAATCTATTTTAGGTTTTATTCTTGAATTTTTTGTACAACTTTTTACCTTATTGGATTTAATATAATAATGTTTGTGAAGCTTGTTGAGCTCACAATTGATTTGAATTGAGAGATTACATCAATTTATTTGTATTAAGTTGCTCAACAAGAGTTGGTGGCTTGATAGATAAATAATTAAAGAAATATCTTGATTGCTTGTTAATTATCCTTAAGATTATTTCAAATCTAATTAAATAACTAAGAGTAGTTTAATGAATCGAGAGATTGAAACTCAACTTATAATTATTTCAATTGGGATTATTTGATTAGGTCTCAAGAGAGGGTGATCAAAAGCATGGCATAGATAAATCGATAAGGTAAAGGGAGGATAAAATAGGGATAGAATAACACCAATGCTTCCATCATTGAGTAAGTTTAATGTTTTTTCTTTCTTCTGCATGTCATTCATTGAGTTTTATTAATTTAGATTAATTTTTTTTACTACATTTTTTAGTTTACCTTAGATAAAGTGTGATTCCAATTGTTAGGTGACTAGATTCCATCCCTATAGGAATGATATCAGTGATATTATAAGATATAATTTTTATACTTGTAGTGTAGCATAAAATGAATGACAGTATATTCACGAAATCAAGAAATAGTTATGCTTAAGTCAATACCTTATATCTATTAGTCTTATCTTGAAGTTTGGTCTTTCATTAGACATAAATAATAGGCATAAAGATCAAGAAGTTTAGTATAAACATACCTATTTCAAGATTAATACCCTAATGATTGACCAAAGCTTGATCATTCATTGATTTATATCATATTGTTTATTGATTTTTAAAGAAATTACTGTAGATTCTTCGAATCCTTAATCATCTAACGACTTTATCTTAAGTGGCTAAGTTAAGTAAAACACTAAGCACATAAGTAAACAAAGATCACCTTATAAATTATGTATGGGACTTAATTAAACCATTTAATAACCTTACCTTAGCCAAAAATCATATTAGAAACACATTTGAATTAAATAACATTAGGAATAGAACTTAAAGCATATGTTATTGATTTAATCCAAAAAAAAAAAAGATACAATGAATTAAAGAGTTTAAAAAGCATTAAACTAAGCTCTAAAGAGTTTCTTAAATAGAATCATGTGCCTAAACTCGTACAATCTTTAAACACAAGTTTAAATCTCCAAATGCAAAGACTTAAAATGAAAAATCTAATAGAACCACCTAAAACTAAGATAATTTGAAAAACTAAGAAAAGAAACATTTATGGCTACCAAAGATCTCTTTATCTGGTGCCAAAATGTCCAGTTATATGTCCTTTAGATGCTTGTTGCAAGTTGCAACAAGTTACATGAGAAATCATCAAAGATCAAGCTATAAAAATGTGTCTGTGAAACTTAAAATCGACCATTAATGGCACTGTCGCTAACTGCCATTAAGCTCTTAGAGACAAGTGCTTCAATGTGGATTATAGAGGATCATGATGGCCTTAGACAAACCATCATTGATATCTTAAAATTAGTTTTTCATTGCATAATTTTGCACAATGCTTCAACTTTGGACTTGATCCTACAAATTACACATTTCCAAATTTAAATTAAACATTTAACCATCAAAATAGGGATAAATATACATAAAATAACATCTAAAAACACCATTAATTATGCCCCTAAAAGTAATGAAATTGGTTTAAGACACCTTTCATGCGAAAGTTTGCAGTATATGCTAAATTAGAGTTTTTTTAAATCTTATTTTTTTTAATAAATATGAACTAATTTATTGAGTGTTTACTAATTGTTTAAATCTTTTGGTTTTCATTTTTTATATAGATTGGTAGGGAATATTAACTAAAAGTTTTTTAAAAATCTAGATTTTGGTAAATTGATAATTGCAAAGGTTAGGTTTATGTCAAATATGTGTGTTCGCCATAATTTATGAACATATAGAAATTAACAGGCATGTGGCTTGTGATTTTTGATATTAGTGAGCATGTAAAAGTATTCTGAAATTAAATTGTGGATGCATTTCCATAATTGAGAGCCACATTTATTATGTTATATGATTGAAATCTGTTTTTACATGATTTTCAAGGCCTTGAGAGAATAAATTTATACAAGTTTTCAATAAGGCGATGAAAATATTTAGCTTAATTTTATTATTAGTAAAAAGAAGTATGTACCATTCTGTTAGTCGGGGAGTATTATACAAGGCTAAAACTAGGTGTATGACTTTATTTAGCCAAGAAGAATTAGCCTTGAAAAAATGGGACATGAAACATTTTCTAATTGGGGCATATTACTCTAGATTAAATTTGAACGTTGCGATTCATTAGATATGTCAAATTGGTTAGCACCAGAATGGGCTATATATCATTTTTTTGCCTTGGGCACATTATTCGTAGACAAATCTAGGCATGCATCTGTCCATTGATTAAAGAGAATTAGATAACGCTTATCTTGAACGTATATGGGGACTTATTCAATTATTTAGCATGATTATATGTTGCATTTCTTATAATGACTCTAATATAATGCATTGTTAAGACTTTTTCTTCTCAAGTGCTTTAAATAGGATGGCACTATCATTTAGACTTAGCGTTGTAGTTCCTTACATATATTGAAAGATGGATCTAATTTTTCCTTATTTATTATGTGTTTCATTTTTTATAATTAATTTGAAATGATGCATTGTTAAGACTTTTTATTTCACAAGTGGTTCAAAGAGTTGCCAGTGGTTCAAAGAGGTTGGTAGTACAATTTATACATAATGTTGTAATTGCTTACACATATCAAAATATGGATACAGTTTTTTTGTATTTATTTTTATTTTTCTTATTTAACAATATACTACTTGACTTTGGTGAATGGTGTAGATTGAGTAACATACTTTATTTAAATTTGATACTATTATTATAAATAAAATTTTCCTTTATTTTAATATCTTTGTATAATTATTTTTATTCAAGAATGCTTTGGAATACTCTTATGGAAGATTGACCTATTTTTAAGAATTTTGGTACTTTGCATTAATTGGTTAAGTTATGATAATAGGTGTTCAAAACTTTGTTTTAGGCCTAAGAATTTTGGCTCCACTACCAAGTGATCCTCTATCGTGAATCCAATAAGCGAAATTGCAAGCCATGATAGATTTATATTATGAAATCCCACTTGAGAAGTGGCTATGAACATCAAACTTAAAATAAGAGAGGTATAGGCCCTTGTAATTCTATAGAAAAGACTACCATCAGTATGCTAACTATCATTTTTATAGGCATATGCTTCTCTTAGGATTAAAATAGAGTTATTGTTGGTTGTTACAAATGGTACCAAAGAAAAACCTTTGATAGTATAATGTTTTGTTAGAAAAACAAACATAGGTAGTAGCTTCAAGGGTAGGACCATGAGCAATAGGTAGCTTAGAGCAAGCTTCTAGTCTGATACCATATTAGTAAAGAATGGGAGATTATGGATTGTGAATTAAGCACTTAAGAAGACATCAATGTCCTTAAGAAAGAGAGATTGTGAAATTTCACATGAGAGGTGGGTATCAAAATGGTGTATTAGAAAAAGAGGAGAGGTGAAAGTCTTTTATAGCCTATAAAAACTATTTAGCAATTTCTTAATTAGTTATTTTTAGGCAAGTAATTTTCTTAAATTATTTTTATGTTAGGAAACCTATATCGATCTAATTGATTGCACAGTACAAAAATTTAAGGTTTCCTACAGGATCTCTTTAATGAAAATTTAACTTGAAATAAAAATAAGAAATTAAAAGATTTCAGACAAACTTGAATAAATCTTTGCTATTGCAACTAATTTCTTCTGGTATCCTAAACCACAATCGTTCACGTCTCTGGCCTCTAATGATATGTACAGATTTATAGAAAGAGAACTCAAAACCATTTTTAGAGGAAGGTAAAGTCGTGCTAGAAACCCTAGGGTTGCCTCCTTACATATTGAAAATTTCATATTTTTTCAAAAATTAATATTATAATTAAATATAAATTATAATTAAATCCCAACTCTAATTATATTTATAATTTAATTTTAATTGAATCAGATATCTCATATTTGATCCTAAAGTTTCTTAAACTTTACAATTAAGTCCAACTTAATTAAATTTTGCTCTCTTCCAATAAACTTATATGTGTGACCCATTAGGTTCCTAATAAGTTGACAATGGTCATAAATTATAATTTTAATTAGAATTAGATAAAAGAAAACTCCTGTTAATTTATATTTAATTCTCCAATTAAAAAAATTATGATCATAGATCAAGATTGACGTCTAGTAACATATCATGACGACCTAAATATTACAAATGTTGAAATAGTTTGACAAACCTGTCCATGTATGGTTATAATATATAATTTTATCCTTTCATCATATAATGTTCCAATTAGATTTAGAGCACGAAATTAGTTTATGCCCTATAAAATTCAATTATTTTTGTTCTTGCTAAGTAGTAAATGATTTATAATTGATATCTAGAAACTCCTTTCCTAATTTTAATTCACTGTAGCCAGAGAATTCCCAAATCATCAATAATTAAGAACAATAGAACATTATCCCTAATTACTTTAGAGTGATGAATTCTTTATTGATTCACACAACTATCTCCCTATAGTTCGTACTATATCCAAGTACTACCGGTTGACCCAATTAATAAAGTAGATCATAAGTGGCATAAAATCATGGTAATTCATATATGAGATAACTTTAGTAATCTCAATTTAAAGGATTAATTACATAACAATTATGCTTGAGGAAATCCCTAGACAAATAAATAATTTTCTATTTAAGATCCTCAAGATTGGGTCATTTTAGTGAACTTATTTCTAATAAGCACCCATACATTTGTTTAAGTATCTCCACATTTTAATCTATGAGATCGATTACTTTCTTCATAAGAAATAAACATAACGTGTTCTAATCTAATCGCTTCATCAATACGTGGTTCATCAATACCCTGTCTTGAAGAAAATACGACTAAAAACATTTTAGGAATGATATAAAACTATAATTCAAATTTCATTATATTTTTTTGTTACATAATAATTATTCTAGAGATTTTATCTTTACGATTAATTATTAAATATAATGAACAAAATGCATAAAGATAAAGAATGCATTTTATTAAATTATATCACAAATCTACAACCAATTGATTGGCTCTAGGGCATACACTAATAACCTCCCACTTATACTAACCTAATCGCTTAAGAATCTCATTAATGATCATGCTATTATTAGAATAGCGATGTAGTGAGAGAATTCTACAAGATTCTCTTTAGTGAGTACTTGCTTAAACTTTACAAATTTTATATCAATTATCATTATAATTAAGAGGAATTGTCAAAATACATCTTTAGATCATTATTGAAACTTTAGTTCCTTTTGCATGCCAAATGGCTCTTATACTCTACAGTACCTTACTATTAAACAATACAAGGTACTGCACTTAGTTCATTAAAGTATTAAGGCATGATTAGCAATTATTGCTACCTAGGAACATTTCTAATTCAAGTAATATTGTTCTAAATAACTACACATTAATTAGGACTTATTTATGTTGTTATCAAATTAAAACTAAAGTCTTATAACCTTGAACTTAAATATCAACTCATACACAAATAATGAATATCATTTATACTTCATAAGTATTAGATATTTCAAATACTAAACATCTTTAACACATTATCTATGTACTTGGATTAGAATAGGTAAGCAATTTTAGCATCTATCTCAATAGATCTTATATTTTTCAATATATTGTTATCTTTTCATATCTAATTAAGAATTGTTCTTGGACTACCATACTTTCAACAATTGAAAAATATGAATTACTATTCTTACTGAGTCGTATGTAATTATCTACTCCCACTAATACTTACAACTATACTCCTACTAACTTTCTCATATAAATGATAAATCCACAATCAGCTTTAAAAAAAAAACTCTTTGAATTCATCATGAAAGTGAATCTATTTAATGTCCATCAACCTTTCAAGTATCCATCACATGTATCACACAAAGGTACTAGTTCCATTTTGTTATATTATTATAAGATCTGAACTATTTCAAACTTTATCTTACTCTAACTACTTATCTTAAGAACTATTCTCTTTATAAGTACTCATTGAATTAATAAAAAATTTCAATAGGTTTGAAAGATTATATCCAACTTTTGCATATCTCATAACTTCTTATTATCTAATTCAGTGCTAAGCTTATCAGATAATATATGCTTCGACTAAGCATCACATCGTAAAATTATTAACATTAACTCTTTTAGAATTATATCATTCCACATCTCATATGGAATCATGCTAATCAATTTGAATAGAACTATAGAAGGTAAATCATATGAAGGTATAACTATATTGAAATAAACATTACATGACATAATATATTGTAAAACTCCTTCTACATAAATCCATAAAAGGTCATGGAATCAATCACTAAAGAATCACATTCCCTATAGATAACTAAGAAAGTTTAAGTATACTTCATCAAATTGATCTTATCGTAGTGATTTGACGTTCTTAATTCTTAACTTTTACTTAGATTAGGTTATTTTAACTTCTTTAAAATTCTAACTTAACATTTCATTAAATACATACTACTATATCACATAAAGTCAAAAGTATGATTAATGAAATAAAAATATTCATCTTTCTATGAATTGTTATCACACCTCATACATTATATGTATCATCTATAAAAACTTAATACCATAATCACTCTTTCACTAAAGGTTGATTTTTTCATCTATCAATACAATGAGTTTTATAAATTTCGTATGATTCATAATCAAAAGGATATATATACCTTTATATGTAACTTTATGATTCTCATCGTACTGATTTAACCAGCATGTCACTTTATGTTAAGCATAAGTCACTCTTAATCCAATACATACAAACTATTTATAAAACATGGACTAGCTACTTCTACTCAAAATCCTATTTTTTATCATACCTTGAACATTATGTTAATGTTGAATCCAAATTTAGTATCTTATACTCAAAGTAGGAAATACATATGAACGCTATCATATCAATTATTGATAAGAAAATCCACGTAATTATTTTCTTCTAGCATGAAGTAGAGCTAATATCATATAAAATGCCTTTAATTATAGTCTTTATTTATGCTTTTAGTAGGCTAGACTAAACGAAACAATTCCTTTAAGGTACTATACCTATTAGCTCTACTTCATGCAACTATTTGCATTATGCTATCATGGTGTTGACATCCATCTTACATGTTGTTTTGAAAGATTATGAGATATTATTCAACTCCAAATGTCACTTTACTTTTGTCATCTATATGACATTGAAATATCTCTTAAACTTTATTATCAAAATCCTCAACAAGTACTATAGAAAAATTGCATAATAAACATACAATTCTTTCCTCTTTGAGAACGTTTCTCAAACTAGCTTTATATCTAAGAAATGGAGTTCACTACATAGTATTAACTATACTAACAAAGGTATTTTAGTACTTAGAACAATATCAACAGAAGGTAAGCAAGCAATTAATAAATTTCATGACAATCAAATAAGATCAGTACTTTAATCATGTATTTGGTTACTTCCAATATTTTAAACAAACTAAGCCCTCATTATTTATTCAAGAAATTATGTTGATCTTGAGTTTGTTCAACAAACCAATAAAATTAAAATTAAGTAGATAACATTTATCAATTATATCTCCTATGACTCCTATATCCGTTAGGTGATAACTCTTTTGCAAAACATATCTTATATGTTATTCCTAACCCTACCTATAAATTCATATGATCATGAATTTACTCATCTAAATCATACAAATTTAATTAAGTAGAACCCATTATTACAAAACTAAACATATCCAAGTTAAAGCGGCTTTGAGTTTGCATAACAATCCTAACAATAAACAGAACTATAGTTTATTCCCATAATAATGGAAGGCAACAATCATGTTATTAATATGTACTTAATATTTTAATAAGAGATTTGTATTTTAATGGTCTCATCTTATACTAATTACATGTAAAATATCACATATAAACATGTAATTTGAATTTCATACACACACACACACACATATATATAACATATATATTAAACATGCACTTCATATACACATAATCAAATTATATATACCAAACATCAAACTTTGTTTGATTCTAGTTATTTCTTCATTTGTAATTCAAAATAATATTTGTAACTCTTTGGAAAAATTAAATCAAATTAGCCTATTGATTCCTTAATAAATTAAACTCTTATTCCAAAAAGAAATTCAAATTAATTTGAAAACAATTTTCAAATTCAATTGGAAACCATTTCCAATTTTCTTCACTCCTTTTATAAATTCAATTGAAAAAATTTTTCATTAAATTTATCTTCTGACTTATTTTAATTTATAAAAACTCTTTTTCAAAAATTAAATAAGTAAAATATTCTAATCTCATTAGAAACATTTTTTCTAATCTAATTAGAAAAATCATTGTCTAATCTTATTAGGAAAATCCTTTTATAATCTATTTAGAAAAATTTTCTTAATTAGAAAATTATTTTCTATCTTTAAAAGAAAACTAATTTCATAATTAAATAAAAAATCTTAAATTTAATTATGAAAATCCATTGCATTATTTATTTATAGATTTCCTTAATTAATTAGAAAACTAATCATCAATAAATTAGAAATCTCTTTTCTAATAAATTAAATTAAAATCATTTTCTTCAGTTAACAAATGAAAATATTTTTCAAATTTAATTAAAAAATAATTCTTTTCTAATTACTTATTTGATGATTAATTTAATTTAATAATTCAACTCTTAAAAAATTAAACTAAATTTCAAAATTTTCTTAATAAATAAAACCTTTTGAAAACTATTTTTCAAAAAATTAGAAAACAAATTTTCTAAATTCATTATGATCCTAAATTAATTTACACATAATCTTATTAAGAAAAAATTAATTTGATAAAATTAAAACTATTTTAATTAAATATAGAAAGAAAGGGATCTGCTGGCACGTGTTGCAAGGCGCGTGCACGCACCTCATGCTGCGCTTGTGTACAACGCTTCTGCACGCACCCCTTTTTCCTCCCTAGGCCACCTGCGCCTCAGGTTTTCTGGATTCATCTTTGATCTTGGTCGTGCCTCTGCCCTCCATCAATGCTCCTTCTGTTTCCCTATGCTCCTGAAGCACAGTCCAACTGCAATAACATCACCTGTCACCGCAGCTCACACCGTAAGGTGGTTTAATGGCCGCCTGGTGGTACCTTTACAAGACCAGTGGCACTGGTTTGGGCTCAAGATAATCGATTAAAGAAAAAAATGTCCAACAGATTCACATACAAGGATTTAGATTCAAGATTCACAGAGAACGAGTCAAAATCAATCCCTAACCCATACAGATTCAAGAATCATTTAACTCCAAAACAAACTTTCATATTAAAAATAAGTTGCATATTCACATTGGAAGCATGGGAAATCAAGATTTCATTCAACATATGAAAAACCCATATTCAAAAAATTTTCCAAATTTAAAATCTTGATTGAAGAAGAAACAACAGGTTTATAACCCATCAGCATACATCGAGATTTCTAATCAAATTAAGGTTTAAACTCTTCAAACGTTAAATTTGTCTCCAAAATATACTTGAGCTTCATAAGAAATTTAACCAGTCTCATGTATCAACAGTTTTCCAGAAAATAGATAAAGTAACAACTTCCCTGGTTACGGATCTTTATTTTTCCAAAAAACAGTGAACATATGTAACCCTTTTCTAGAAATTAATCGCAGTACGCATGAATAAACAAATTTCCAAAAAACCTTTTTAATGTCATCGTTGTTTTTCAGAAAATAGAAACAACAAAATAATAACCTAAAACAGTTTCTAGATTCAAAAACAATTTTATATCGTATTTTATGCAACTCTTACATATTCATTATCAAATCAATAACAATCAAACTTTAGAATCAATTAAACATGTTAAAATTTAGCTATGATACCACTATTAGAAACCTCATAAATCTAATTGATTGCAAGCAGAACAATTTAAGGATTCTTGTAGGATCTCTTTAACAAAAAATTAACTTGAAACAAAAATAAAAAATTAAAAGGTTTTAGACAAACCTAAATAAAGCTTTCTTATTACTACTAATTTCTTCTCGTATCCTAAATCACAGTCATTCATGTGTCTGGCTTCTAATAGTATTCACAGATTTACTGAGAAAGAACTCAAAACCTTTTTTAGAGAAAAGTAGAGTTGTGTAAGCAACTCTATGGTTGCCTCCTTATATAATAGAAAATTCATATTTTTTCAAATATTAAAATTATAATTAAATACAAATTATAATTAAATTCGAAGTATAATTATAATTATAATTTAATTTTAATTGAATCAAATATCTAATATCTGATCTTAAAGTTTCTTAAACTTTACAATTAAGTGCAACTTAATTAAATTCTGTTTTCTTCTAATAAACCTATATGTGTGAACCAATAGGTTCCTAATAAGTTGGCAATGATCATAAATTGTAATTCTAATTCAAAATTAGAATTAAATAAATTAAAACTCTGTTTAATTTATCTTTAATTCTTTAATTAAACAATTTATGATCATAGATCAAGATTGACGTCTAGCAACTTATCATGACCACCTAAATATTAGAAATGTCAAAGTGGTTTGACAAAGCCGTACATTCATAGTTATAATTTATAATTTGATTATTTCTTCATACAATGTTCCAATTAGATTTATAGCACAGAATTAGTGTCTACCCTATAAAATTCAATCATATTCATTCTTTCTAATTATTAAATGATTCATAATTAATATTTGAAAACTCCTTTTCAAATTTCAATTTGCTATGGCTAGAGAATTTCTAAATTATCACTAATTAAGAACAACAGAACATTCTCCATAATTACTTTATAGTGACGAATCCTATATTGATTCATACAACTATCTCCTTATAGTTCGTAATATATCCAAGTAGTATTGACTGACCCACTTAATAAAGCAGATCATAAGTAGCATCAAAACATATTAATTCCCATATGACATAACTTTGGTAATCTTAAGTTAAAGGATTAATTATATAACCATTATGCTTGAGGATATCCACAGACACAAAAGTAATGTTCTATTTAGGATCCTCAAGAAGTCAGTTCAGTGAACTTATTCTCTAATAAACACCCCACACATTTATTTAAGCGTTTTCACGCTTTAATTTATGAGATTGATTACTTTCTTTATAAGTTCTTTATAAGAAAGAAACATATGAAAGAAACATAACGTGTGCTAATCTAACCGTTTCATCAATACCCCATCTTGATGAAAATACAATTAGGAATATTTTAGGAATAATACAAAATTGAAATTAGAATCTCATAATTATAATATCATTATAATTTCTGATTGCATAATAATTATTCCAAGGATTTTATATTTATAATTAATTATTAAATATAATTAACATATTGTTAAAGATAAAGAATGTATTTTATTAAATTATGACACAAATCTACAACCAATAGATTGGCTATAGGGCATACACCAGCATGTTGTTGTTACACCAATTTGGAATTAGGGTATTATAAATAATATTAGAACAAAATCTCTTTTAATACAACAGGAGGAGACAATGAGAGTTAAGAACTATATCAACAACAAGACCATAAGTAATTAGTAGCTTCTATCACAATAAGACCATTAGTAATTAGTGGCTTCTGTCATACTTCTAATTAGGTTCCACATTAGAAGAGTAAGAGAGATTCTCGATTATTAGTTTGATCTTGATGAAGATATCAAAAGTTAAAGGAGAGATTATAAAATCTTATATGAGGAGTGGGATTCACAATTTCATATTAAATATGATAAAAGAGATAATAGACTTTACAAGTTTATAGAAAAGATTATTAACTAACTTCATTTTTTAACTATTTTTTATTATTAGATTCTTTTAAACTAATGTGGAATTGCTATTGAATCAATTCGAATATGTGCATTTCAAAGTTTTAATAAAGTTTATTCTTAAACTTGTTTTAGAAAATTTTAGAATAGGTCTTCTAACTCCTTTATAGAGCTAAGGAATTTCATAAATATTAACTACGGTCATTCTCATCGAGATTCTCATTACTATAAATTTTGTAAACGATATTAGATCCTCTTTCCATGCATAAAACAAAGGCAGAAATATGTTGATGACTTGGCATGGATTCAAGCCAAGATTCCTTCTTCTATAGGCTTATTTGAATTTATATACAACTTTAGAGTTTAAGAAATTAATCATAACGAGGCTCCAAATTTATTGAATAACTTTCGCGAGATAAAAGTGATGTGAAATGAATCAACCATTGGTTGGAGTGGAGGAATGTGCTGTTCGAATATGTGCATTTCAAAGTTTTAATAAATTTTATTCTTAAACTTGGTTTTTTAAATGTGTTTTTGAACTGATGATCACACAAACTTTAGAGAAATTGTAGAATATGTCTTTTAGCTCCTTTATGGAGCTAAGGCATTTCGTAAATATTAACTACGGTCATTCTCATCGAGATTCTCGTTACTATAAATTTTGTAAAGGATATTAGATACTCTTTCCCTACATAAAACAAAGGCAGAAAAATGTTGATGACTTGGCATGGATTCAAGCCAAGATTCCTTCTTCTATATGCTGATTTGAATTTATATACAACCTTAGTGTTTAAGAAATTAATCATAACGAGGCTCTAAATTTATTGAATAACTTCTGCATGATAAAAGTGATGTGAAATGAATCAAGCATTGGTTAGAGCGGATGAATGTGGTGTCAGCATGCCTTCCACAAAAATCTTGAAAAGGCCACGTAAAATTGGTGAGATGTTTTTCCATTGTATCCTTTAGTTTTCTAGGAAGGAAATTTTCTTTTTACATTTAAAGTAAAGGAAAAATGTTTGACAAAGCTTCATTGCAGCAAGAGGAATATACTTGCAATGCTTAATCTAATAACGTCAACAAAAGAAAGTAAGAACTAATCAGTTAGCTACCATCCTTTGAACACTCACCCTAATATGGTTTTGTTTAGAGACATTTTGTTCTCTTTTATAGAACAAATATTTTTAACTTTATCAAGAGAAAAAACTAAAATGATTTACAACTGAACACATCATTCTCCCTCTCCTATTTTGTTCTTCCTTCCTGACCATTAAAGCTCTTGTCATATGAGAATGTCTGGAATGGCTAAGAGAATTTACGTAGATGATCATGTCGATTTCACTCTGATTTTCCTCTTTTACAGTGGCTTCTATTGTTTTTTTTGTTAGGGATCAATTTGAATAATTATTACGCAAGAGCAAGATCATGTAATTCTAATCACAGTTTTTTTGACACATGTTGTTAGGAGAATATCACAAATAATAGTATTAACACAGCAGAATGCCAAAAATATTTCTCTAAAAAAATATCTAGTATAGGAGGCTCCAAAATAATTTAATCACAAATGCATAATAATATGTGAAGAAACTAATTGTATTAGTATAAGCTTATTAATATGAAAACACAAGCATAACTTGGAAATCCCATGTAAATATCTTAATATCCATTTAACAGCCTCCCAATGTTCCTAACCAAGATTAGAAAGAAAGCTACCAATAACACCAACTGCATGAGTAACATTTGGTCTACTATACACTATAGCATACATGAAACTAACAACCGCTAAAGAATAATGAACTCGCTGCATACTTTCCTTCTCTTTATCAATATAAGGACTTTTTTAGTAATCAATCTAGCATGATAAGTAAGAGCAGAATTAACCACTTTAACATTGTCCATATTGAATCTTTAAAGCACCTTCTCAATGTACTTCTCTTGAGATAACCACAGCTTCTTTGCTTTCCTATCTTGAATAATCTTTATACCAAGGATTTAATTTACTGGTCCTAAGTCTTTTATGGAAAAAGACTCGCTTAATTGCTTCTTTAAGAGATCAATTTTGGAAGCATTCTTACTAAAAATTAACATATTATTAACATATAACAAAATAATGATAAAATCATCATCAGAGAATTTTTGATAAAACACACAATGGTTTGAAATAGTCTTCTTGTAACCTTACTCCCCCATAACTGATTTAAACTTCTGATACCATTTTTTAGTACTTATTTCAAACTATATAAGATTTTCTTTAGCTTGCAATTATATTCCTCTTTCCCTTTTACCTTAAAACCCTCTAGATGCTCCATGTAATTCTTTTCCTTGAAACTTCCATGTAGGAATGCTATTTTGACATCAATTTGTTCAACTTCTAAAGCAAGGTTAGCGACTAAACCAATTATAACAAAGATGGAAGACATTTTAATAACAAGAAAAAATATCTCGTCAAAATCAATACCTTTCTTTTGACTGAATCCCTTGATAACCTGTCTAACTTTGTATCTTAGTCGTGAAGAGTGCTCTTTATGCTTGACTCTATACACCTACTTACTCCTCAAAGCTCTCCCTAGCTTCACCAACTTAAAGGTATGATTTTCAAGCAATAATTTCATCTCATCTTACATGCTTCGATCTACTCTTTCTTATGATCATCATCCATGGCTTCTTCTTCACTTTCTGATTCACCGCTATATGTCCAACTCAATTCATAAGTGTTAGTAGGATACAAAGTGGAAGATTTCCTACCTTTCAAACTTCTTCGAAGTTGAGGTGGAACTTGAGCTTCAAGAGTTGGAAGCTCATTATCATCAGTGGAATCTATCTATGAAAGTGGATTTTCAACTTCTAATTATTCAACTTTCAGGTACCATCACTTCAGGTATTATTCGAATCATCACTGATTTGAAGATCCGTCTTCTTAACCTTATTAATATCCATTATGTTCTCGTTCTCCATAAATACTGCATCTTGACTTCTTACAAGTTTCTTATCAACTAGATCATAAAACTTATAACCAAATGAATCTAGATCATAGACAATAAATATACATTGTCGTGTTTTGACATCAAATTTCAACATTTCAACATAGGAAATATGCAAAAATGCCTTACATCTAAAGACTCTCTAGTGATCATAAGATAGATCTTTTCCTAAACATATGCTTTTTGAAACATCAAAATTTAAAGGAATGCATAGAGAAAGATTTAAAATATATACCATCGTATTCAATGCTTAGACCCAAAATGACTTTGGTAATTTTGCATGTGAAAACAAGCATTTGACCCTCTCTATGAGTGTCCTGTTCATTCTCTCAACTACACCATTCAACTAAGACGTCTTAAGTGGATTCATTTTATATTAAATATCTTACTCTTTACAATATCTTTCAAGTGGTCTAATGTATTCGCCCCTATTATCTAACTTAAGGAACTTCACCTTCTTCCCTGTTTCTCTTTCAACTAGGGCTTAAAACTATTTTAATAAATCTATAACCTCATTTTTATGCTTCAGGGTATAAACTGCAATTTCCTTGAATATTCATCAATAAATGTGATAAAATAAAAGGAACCATCAAATGATTTAGGCTTAAATGGACCATATACATTAGAATGTATTAACTGTAATTCCTTGGGGGGTTTTTTAAAACTGTAAAGCCCTTGAATTAAACTTTATGTTGCTTTCCAACTAGACAATAAGCACATCTTCTCATATGTACATTATTTAATCAAGCCAAGTTCTTTTTCTTGACTAATATTAACATATATTTCTCACTCGTGTGACCAAGTCTTTGTGTCACATCTCCACTTTTTCATCATTCTCTACTACATTAGCCATATTGCTAAAGATTTTGACCTATATCAAATAAAGTGTAGAACATTTCTCACCTTGAGCTACTATAAGAGAACCTTTTGTTAATTTCCATTGGCCATTCTAAAAGGTGTTGCAATGCCTGATGTCAAGAACCTACTTTACACTCTTTAAGAGTAACCTAGTACTACGGTTAGTCTCCAAGTAAATATCACCAACAGCAACAATTTTAGAATTACAATCATTACCCATGTTGACAATCCCAAAATCACTAGGAATATAATAAGATATCCTTTAAAGCTTTAACAAGAATAAAAGCACCACTATCAATCACTCAATTGATTTCATGGTCTGCCAAGTTAATAGAATCAGCATGTAGAGTATAAAAAAGTCTTGTTCAGTTATAGCTGCTACTTTCTCATCATCATTATCATCACCTCAATTTTTTTCATTCTCACTGTCTCTCTTCCATTTTCTACAAAACTTTTTAATATGTCTTTTCCTATGATAGTAGTGGCACTAAACATTAGCCTATTTGTTGGACTTACCTTGACTTTTACTCCTATCATTACCTTTTGAACTTTTATTTTGATTTCTCCCCCTAGTGGTTGTAATCAAAACATCTGATTGTGAAGATGGAGACCTTTATGACTTATGTCTCATCTCTTAATTTAGGATACTACTTTTTACGAACTCCATAGTCACTACACCATTAGGATCATAATTAGTCAACGAAACTTTTAAAGTTTCCCAAGAATTATGCAATGACGTAAGTATCGTAAGAGTAAAAACTTTATTATCAAAACTAACACCCATACTTGATAGCTGATCCACAATCCCTAGAAATTCGTTCAAGTGATCCGCAATAGAACTTCTTTCTTTATATTTCAATTGTACTAACTTTATCAAGTAAAATAATTTATTGTTTCCAGTCTTTGACACATATAATTCTTCAAGTTTATTCTATAATATTATTGCATGAGTCTCACCACAAATATAATTGTGCCTCATTATCCTAAAAAAATTGCTTAATAAAATAACATACTTGCTTATGTTCAAAAGTTCACTATTTATTATATTTATCTTTAGGTTTTTGGGTAGCAAATACCGGTAGATTCAACTTCATCATAAATAAAAGATCCTTTATCTTATTCTTCCATATATGGTAATTTGTGTCATCCAAACTTATGATTTTGTTAAACTTTCCCTCTATAACTAAACCCAACAATTAACTAAAAAATAGCTCTGATACTAGTTGTTAGGAGAATATCACAAATAATAACATTATTATAATGAAATATAAAAAATAATTCTCCCAAAAAAATATCTAGTATAATAGGTCTCAAAATAATTTAATCACAAATGCACAATAATATGTGAATAAACCAATTGCAAGAGACACTAGAATTTTGAACGTAGAAAACCATCTCAAAATCTAGGAGTAAAAGCTACAGACACAGTCCAATAGATCATCCACTATGTAAAATAATGGGTATAATAACTAGTCCTCCCTAATGTTAGGCTTTGGTTTAATTGCATTTTCATATCCATTTCAAGCCAATTTAATGTACATTTTCTTCTAATTGATGCTAAAATGTTTAAATATCATTTATATTCATGTACATTATAGATGGAAGCCTAAAAGTGGAGAAAAGATAAAAAATTTAACAAAAATGTCAAGTTTAAAAAGTTAAATGACATCCCCTGTCACCCTGTCGTGGTACTCTTCAGGCCACCATTTTACTTTGAAAACAGAGACTTAAATAGCGCCTACTTGGCCCGCTGTTGTAATGTTCTTCAAGTGTCATTTTGGTAGCTATCGAGATATTTTCAACTGCAAATTGCTATCAACTTACTCCAACTTGTTCCCACTTGCAACTGACATATAAATGGAGGTTTGAAAGTTAGAAACAACAAGAATTGAGAGAGAGAAACATGTTTTTGAGATCAATATTCATATTCTCTCAAGTTTAGAGCTTATTTTAAGTGTTATTCATCTTTTCTGATTTTCTTTACAGAATTAAGTTGTTTTTTTGGATTTTATAGGCTTAATCACGTGTCTTAGACCTATAAGTGTGTTTGTAGCTCCGTTTAATGCATTCTAAACTCATCATTTGTATTAAAATTCCACTCTTGAGCTTATATATTAAATAACATGAGTTATATGCATGATATATTTTCTTTCTTGATTCAAAAGAGTGGCTAAACATGTTTATGGTTGATAAATGGTGATTTGATGATCTAATTACATGCTTAGACATGATTAAGGGTTGTCTTTTACTTATTTGAATGCTTAAAACTTGTTTTGAATGGATTCTTTAAGATTAAGATGATAAATGGTAAATGAAGAGGACTAATCTTTTGATTCATTGGAAAATCAATAAGTAACTTGATTTTAATCAATACAGGACCAATGATTAGTTAATCTTGAGGTTATTAATCTGAGAATATAAATTTTTAGATTAATCTTCTTGTACTTTAAGCCTTCTTTTGGTTGATTTAAGAGTAGACCAATCCTTAAACTTCAAAAGGAAGAGAAAGACATTGATTTGATCATAAACTTGGCTTGATTTAGTGAAGTTGCCCTAAGACAAGTCCCTTAATCCATAATTAATCCATTTAGAACATTGAAAACCATTTCCTTGACCATTTAATCCATTAAACAACCTCAATTTCCAAAGTTAGTCTTATTACTAAACTTGAAAGCCCTTTAGTCTATTTTGGTACATTTAATTAAATTAATCACTCAAATTGGTTCCTTTAGATAATTTTCATCCATTTTCCTTAATATTATTTATAAGTGATCTCCGTGGGACGATAATTTGAGTATAAAATACTCACTCTATTACTTGTGATCAGTATACTTGCCAATTAGTTGGTTTTAACTTTGTTTTGAAAAAAAAGAAGAACTTTAATTGTTGAATTTGGTAATTAATTTGAGAATTTGATATTAATAGAAACTAACACAACAAGTTTTTTGGGTCGTTGCCGGGATCCATTATAATTTGATTATTAGGAATTTTTGGTGTCAATTATTCTAAAGTTGTTTATATAGTTAAATATTGCTTGTTTCATTTTCTTTTTAAGTGTGTTTTGTTTTTATTTGTTTAATTATTTCTATGTAGTAGTTTTTTCATCTTTATTTGTTTTTGATCTTGTATGCAAATTCCTGGCCATAATTTTGAGAAGCTTGGATTTGATCATAAACTTTAAAGAACCATTCGTTCTCAAAAGAAAGAATAAAAAACCACCACATCCTCAAGTCACAATCCTTTGTATTCAAATCCTTTATAAATGGAACATCAAGAGGAATTAGTTGCTAGAGCTCAAGAACAAAAAGGAGGACCTATAATGATGAAATTGACCTTAGGAAACAGAAATCATCTTATGGCCAGCATTGTTAGACTTAGGAAAGAATCATAAGATTTTGAGGTCCCTCATAGCATTCTTTCAATGATTTGATCATCTCAATTTGATGGTTCTTCTTTATTAAACCCCAGTGATCATTTGCAATATTTCATAGATGTATGTGATCTTTTCAAAAGTTAAGGTGTATCTGATGATGCAATCAAGCTTAAGTTGTTTACTTTTTCTCTATAGGATAGAGCTAAAGCTTGGTTGAAAAATTTTCAACCTGATTCCATTACAACATGGAATGATCTTATGAATATGTTCTTAGTCAAATCCTTTCCATTACCAAAAATAGCAAAGTTGAAGAATCAATTGTATTCTTTTTCCCAATATGAAAATGAGAGTTTGTATGAAGTTTGGAAAAGTTATATGGAAATGATTACAAAGTCTCCAAATCATGGGTTTAGTACTTCTCATCAAGTTGATATCCTTTGTACTGGACTCATTCCTTTTATTAATAGTATGATTGATGTAGCAACAAGAGGTAATCTATTGTTAAAAACTCTAGATGAACTTTTTAGGTTAATAGAAAAAATGACGACTAATAGCTTCCAATATAATTATGAACGTAATTCAAAAAAAGTTGTTAGTAGTTCATGCTAGAAATAACAAAACTACATTAATAACTCAAATGTCAGTTCTCAGTAAGCAAATGGATAATCTATAAAAGAAAGTTGATGGTAGTTTTTTTAGAAATGTTGGAGCCTATGAAAATTATGGTAATTCATCTAATTCATCCATGGATTGTCAAAATGAAAATTACTTTGCTCGGGACCCTGAGCAAGCTCAATATGTTCAATTAGTAGGAAAATGGGAGATCCATTTTCCAATACTTACAATCTTGGATGGAGAAATCATCCTAATTTTTCATGGTGTGATAATGGAAACATTCAAAATACTTCAGTTAATTTTCAAAGGAACTCTGCTCCTGGTTTTAGACCTAATCAACCCATTCAAAAGAAGTCTAGCATGAATAAGATTATGTTTAGATATATTTAATAAACTAGACAAGAAATGCAAGGTAAAATAAGGGATTTAGCTAACCAAGTGAGTCAGTTAGCTAGTATTGTTTGAGAGCATACCTTAGGTCAATTGCATAGCAATACTAAACCCAATCCTAGAGAATATGTAAAGGCTATCACCCTTAGAAGTGGAAAAGAAGTAAGAAGTGAAAATGAAGAAAGGATAGTAAAAAAGAAGAGGTGAAAGTAGGAAAAGAGAATGACAATGAAAAAGGTAAGGAAGTAGTAAGAGAGGAAAAAGAGTGACCCCATAGGCTGTTTACAGATCCAATTGTAGAACCATACAAGCCTAGAATCCCTTACCCGTAAAGGTTAAAGAATGTTCATCTTGATAAGCAATTTGGTAGATTTTTAGATATATTTAAGAAATTACATATAAATATTTCTTTTGTAAAAGCCATTTTCAAAATACCAAATTATGCAAAATTTCTTAAGGAAATTTTATTAAAGAAGAGAAAATTAGAGGATTCTGAGACTATAAAGTTAAAGGAAGAATGTTCTGCAATCTTTAATGATGCCATTGTAGATTAAGGAAACCACCATTGAAGAACAATCTCGTAACAAAAGAACATTGTGACTTTAAAATGGTGCCTGTTGCGTTGGTTAGGTGACTTTAAAATTTACGGACGTTTGAAATGATTTTTACTTTTAACCAACGTGTTCT
>JAOXYD010260677.1:0-15790 GCA_028565735.1 Pinacopodium congolense
ACTCTAATCCACGTGATTACAGCTTCTGGACTCACAAAGACAACCTGCAAACTAAATTACAAAAGATTGAAACTAAAGACAACCTAAAAAATACTTTAATCTGAAAACTAACTAAGACTATGGTGTTTACAACTGAAATTAGATGCTTAAAATTTCTGGAGAAGCCCTCTTTATATAGGAGTGAAGCAGCTGCAAGTGGAGGAAGAAGACAAGCCGTAAATGTTGAAGAATCTGCTAAAAAACGCGTCTTGCCGCCCTGTAACGGTACCCTCCACCATTCTATAATGACACCGTTATAAGATGAACATCCTGCCATTAGTATGCAAATTCTGCGTCCTTCAATGGAGGTCTACAGTACTTCCACGGTAGTCTACAACACTTCTGCATAAGGGGCCGTTATAAGTTGACTTTTTACACAACTTTCATATTTTGACTCCAATCTTCATGTTGAAGCTCCCTAATGCAAAGTAAACATAATAGAACATAAATAGAACATTTAAGCACTAAAATAAGGTTAAATTAACATCATATAACATAAAAAATACTACAAATTTAACCCCTAACAGTTCTATAGAAAATAAAATTATGTTGCGTTGTCTACAGCGGAAGCTAAATATATAGAAATTGGATGCTTAAAACATCTGGAGAAGCCCTCTTTATATTGGAGTGAAGCAGCTACACTCAAGTGTGCTTGACTAACATTTCCTTCCCCTACACTTAATTGGAACATTTTCCCTAATGTTCAAAAAAGTAAGTATAAATGCGAGAGAAAGGAAATGAATACACCTGGATAAAGACATGATCATTTGAGCACTCCGTTAATGTGAAATGCAGCTATCTGAAAATCAAAGGATAAAACATCAAAGCACCAAGAATAGAAGAAAACACACAAGAAACAAAAACAAACACACTAAAAGCATGCTAAAAGCACACCATTTTGTTGAAAGCATAGGAAATCCTACTTTTATGGCTAGGATGCCTCCTAACTAGTGCTTCTTTAAGGTCTTTTAGCTGGACCTTGGCGTTAGGGAATTTTCAACCTAAGCTTTGGCCTAACACCTAACTTCTCATCCTCATCCTTTGAATAATGACAAACCAATTGTGGAAGGGTTCCTATACCAATCAGAGGGGTCCTGAGTTCAAAAGTGTTATCCTTTTAAAAGCATTTTAGAAAAAAGTCAAGGTAGTCAACTTTCACTCGCGAATTAAAAGCTGAAATACCTATGAAATATATGCTCTCGTATGCTACCTTGGACTCTTCATCTATCTCATTTTCAAGGACTCGAAAATGGTGCTCACAGTCAACAAGTTCAAAATTTGGGTTACCTAAAGTTGATGCTGACTCATCATTCTCAGTTGCTAGCTCATTTGATTCTACATGATCAATTTCCCTAATGGATTCTAGAATTTTCTCCATGGTTCTTTGATTATGCTTAAGCTGAGAAGGACTTTCTAAATGGGAAATGAATGCAACCTTATTAAGCCAAGAATAATCAGGGTGATCTATCCAACTAGAGGTATACTCATCTATACACTCAAGATACTGTTGACTAAGAAAATGTGACGGTTGTTCAAAACAAGCTAGATTAAGCCAAGAGTAATCAGGGTAATCCTCAAAATCAAGGGTATAAGTTCCAACGTTCTCAAATTGATTTGTCCAATTATTGCCTCTATTAACTTCAGGCTCATACCATTGGTGCTCTTGCCAATGGTCTTGTTGCCTCCACATCTTTTGGATAACTAAAGCAAGTTACCAAAAGACTACTCTCTATACAAATAAAGACAAAACAAAACAAAGAAAGAAACTACTATTCTAAACATTTCAACAAATAAGACAAGAAAACAAATCTCTGGAGTAACTGACACCGAGATCCCTAATATTACAATTCACTTCTCCGGCAACGACACCAAAAATTTGATTGCGGATGGCCACATACAAAATTTACTCAAATTAATCTTTTGTTCATGCATAATTTAACAATTGAATTTGATACCAACATTTGGCAAGTGTACAGGTTGAATCAAGTAATAAAGTAGAGTATATTTAAGACTCCGAGTATCGATCCCACGAGGAATTTTCAAGGATGTAAGTACTAGGTCAATCGGATTACAATTATCTAAAGAACACTCAGCTTTATGATTTAAGAATTAAATAACTAAAAGCTAATGTAAAAGGCCTAGAAAATTTCCAATCAATTGTAAAAGATCTACAGATTACTTTTCCTAATTTATTTAGTTAATCTTTGATGGTAGATGATTTAATTGATGGATCAATGATGCTTAATCTAGGGTCTTCTCTAATTTAAGGCAGTACTATGGTTAAGACACTAACTTATCTCTATTGGTCCTATCCTGGAGTTTGGTTATGCCTCAGACTTTAGTAATAGGTTTAAAGCTTAGAAAGTCTAGTCCTAAATTATCCTAATCCAAGACTAGTACCCTCATAATCAACCAATCTTTAGTTAGTTCATTGATTTACACTATACCCAACAAGAAAAACTCAAGTGCGCTTAACTGACATTTCCTTCCCCTATACTTAATTGGAACATTGTCCCTAATGTTCAAAAAAGTAAGCATAAATGCGAGAGAAAGGAAATGAATACACCTAGATAAAGATATGATCATGCGAGCACTTCGTTAATGTGAAATGTAGCTTTCTGAAAATCAAAGGATAAAACATCAAAGCATCAAGAATAGAAGAAAACACACAAGAAACAAAAACAAACAAACCAAAATCATGCTAAAAGCACATGAAATCCTACTTTTATGGTTAGGATGCCTCCCAACAAGCGCTTCTTTAAGGTCTTTTAGCTGGACCTTAGCGTTAGAGAATTTTCAACCTAAGGTTTGGCCTAACACCTAACTTCTCATCCTCATCCTTTGAATAATGACAAACCAATTGTGGATTAATAATAAATTACACAATTAACCATTAAGCATTCAATAAACAAAGATTAATTCACTAATCATGAATTAATAATAAATTACACAATTAACCATCCTTAAACACATTAAGCATAACAACTTAACTGAAATTAAACATTAAGCACAACAATTAATCAGAGCATATGATAATATAACTTAAGCAACAATCCTTCGATTAATTAAAATAAAACCATAATACATAAGATCAAAGTTTAGAAATCACCAAAGATAGATCTGAGATGATTAACTAACTCTAATCCAAGTGATTACAGCTTCTGGACTCACAAAAACAACCTACAAACTGAATTACAAAAGATTGAAACTAAAAACAACCTAAAAACTACTTTAATCTGAAAACTAACTAGAACTAAGGTGTTTGCAGCTGAAACTGGATGCTTAAAATGTCTGGAGAAGCCCTCTTTATATAGGAGTGAAGCAGCTGCAAGTGGAGGAAGAAGACAGGCTGTAAATGTTGAAAAATCTGCTGAAAAACCCGTCTGCCGTCCTATAACGGCACCCTCTACCATTTTACAACGGCGCCGTTATAGGATGAACATCCTGCCGTTAGCATGCAAAATCTAACGTCTTCAACGGTGGATTACAGTACTTCAACGGTGGTCTACAGTACTTTTGCATAGGGGGTTTTATAGGTTGACTTTTGAGTTGACTTTTTACACAACTTTCATATTTTGACTCCAATCTTCATATTTAAGCTTCTTAATGCAAAGTAAACATAATAACACATAAATAGAACTTTTAAGCACTAAAATAGAGTTAAATTAACATCAAATAACATAAAAAATACTAAAATTTTAACCCTAACAGTAGGTTGGCAAGACTTAAAAGGCGTGATAGCTAAACCTATTGTTTTAGTCCTGTTTTTGCTCTAATCTTCACAATTCGCTTGATTTTCAATTTAATTAGGGTGCAATATGCAAATTCAACAATTCAGAACATAAATAAACCAATTCATAATAAAAAATAGGTAAATTAACATCAAAATACCATGGAAAATGATATAAAATGAACAGCTATCACATGTGACTTGGGTACATATTTAGTTAATTCTTGAATATAATGTCGCTTAATTTGCTTTAGAATATTGTTCATATTCAGTAAGAATTTGGTGAACATTTTATTGCACTTTTAGAGTTAGAAGAGATGTGGAATCACTTCTTAAAGTAAATGCATCAATAAATGCATAAATTGAGGAAGCTCCACGTCAAATATCAAGGCAATATCACATGCCATGAAGGGTGCATAAGAAAGTAGCAAGAGAAGTTAAAACAACTGACAGCTTGACTATTGGTGACTTTAATATGACATTAGATATACTTTTGGACTCATAATTTTTGTGAAATTAATTTAGGAAGAAATAACAACATGTTTTGAGTTGCATGAAAAGTTTCAAGGCCAAATATTGAGCAACGAAGAAGTTATAGTGAAAATACTGACAAGTGCCAAAAAATAGAAAAATTAGGGAAAGCAAGAGAATGGGAAAAATTCTCTGTCTCGATTATGAAGGCAAACATATAATGCATTTTTTACACACTTGTAAGAAGTTTAAAGTTTTTTGGAGACCTAATATGTTTTGGAGCAGTCCTAAGGTGCTTAGGAAGTATTTAAGGGCAAAGACAAAACAAGTTTTACCAACAACCAACAAAAGAGAATAAGATCAAACAAGGAAATCATTAAGGTTAATCCAATTTTTTATATTTTCTACACAAAGGTTAGAAGAGAAGAATCAACCAACTACCATATGGTTTCTTATCTAATTTCTTTCTTACTGTCATGTTTCATGAATCTATGTATTAGAGAGTTACATTACATTATGGATAGCTAAACCCTCTATAGACATTACTCTTGAATTATTTTGTTAAACCCTTATCTTATTGATTCAATGCATATGTGTTCATCATGTTTATTATGCATATTGCTTAATTCAAATCAATAGATTAGGTTAGGACGTTAGTCTTAGGTTGCGCAATGAGTTCCGGTACCTTTATAGACTAGTAACAATAGGTTACTAGTTAATTAAGGAGAGATTTTAATTAATTGATTGATTACCTATAGAATTACTTTAAATCCAGTAAGATATATAGGAAGGGTTTTAAGAGATTAAGAGATTGTAATTTAATTCCTATCTAATTTAATTAAGGACACTTGGTTAGATCTCGAGAAAGGGTAATCAAAACAACGAAATATCTTATGTTAAACATAGTTGGATTAATAGGGTAAGAGGAGGTCAAAAATAAGCATAAAAGTAATTCTTAGTTTTTATCATTAATTTCTCTTAAGTTTAAAACTATATCATTAATTATGAAATTGTGAAATTATTTTAGTTTAGTTTAATTTTAGTTTAATCCATTATATATGTGCCTTAAAAAAATGTAACTCAAGTTGATAGTTGACTTATCTTAATCCCCATGGGAACGATATTAGTTATATTTCAAAGTTACGATTCATATACTTGTGGTATGGCATGAAACAAACAACAAGTTTTTAGTGGCATTGTATGAATTAGAAATTTTAGCATCTTATTTAATTTGAATGATTTGATGTTGTTATACAAACAAGTTTCTATTTGTGTAATTGTAACTGCATCACTATAAGGATCTCATGAAGTTTGAGCAAGCTAGTCAATGCAAAAAGTTTGGATATTGCAAAAAATATTAAAATAAGCGGGTGATAAGAAGAGTGAAGCATTGAGAAGCCATAGAAAAAACATTGGTAAAAGAAAGAGAGAAAGGATGGAACCAAAGGATCCTCTTGTATTTCATGTGGCTGAAATTCAATCCCAACAAAAAAGGAATCACAAGGCCTCTAGTGTAATGCAATAATTTTGAGATAAAACTGGCTTTGTTAAACATGCCCCAACCTAACATTCAGTTTTATCGGTTGGCTATCGAAGACCCAATGCACAATTGGAAAACTTTATGGAGATATGTGATGCATTTCATTACAATGGGTTGTCAGAGGATATTGCCAAGATGACACTTTTTCCCTTTACATTAAAGGACCGAGCTAAAGCATGGTTGAATTCCCTCAATATGGAGAATGTCTCTACATGAGAGTTTCTAGTGCAAGGATCCTTGGTTAAGTACTTACCATTGAAAAAGACTATAAGATTATTAAGGAGATTATAAACTTCCAACAAAGTGATGGTGATTCCTTGCATGAAGCATGGGAGAGATTTAAGGAGTTACAGAGAAGTTGTCTGCATCACAACATACCTAGGGAATTATTGTTTTAAACATTATATAATGGAGTAAATCAATCTCTAAGAGGGACCATAAAGGTAGTAGTTGGTGGTTCTTTGATGAGGAAGACAATTGATGTTACATATGACTTATTGGAGGAGATGGTGAATAATAGTTGCTTTAGACAATTGAGAAAAGTAGGCAAGCACAGAATTTTAGGGACTAAAAAGGAGTACTTTCCATAGATTCAGTGACAGCTCTTCAAGCATAAATTGCAAATCTAACTAAATAAATCAAATGTTTGTAAACTAACTTATCCAGCCCATTAAATACAATATGTCATAGATGCTAGTTATACAAGCAAGAAACCATTTGACAGATGATTGTTTCTTAATTGGAAGCAATTATTAGGGAATAAGTGAATTGCATAGGAGTTTAATGATATGGAGGTATCAATCCATACTTTAATACTTATAATCTGGGGTAGAAGAATAAACTAAACTTTTCTTGGACTAACAATATAGGTAGCCATATGAGAACTGAAGGACCTCTGGGATTTGAATAAGATAGGCTTGGATTATTGAAAACGAAGATGGATAAGTTGAAGGATGTGCTTAATTCTAAGTTCACAAGCCAAGATAAGAGTCAGAAGAGGAAGGAAGCAAAGTTTGATCAGATTAAGGAATCATACCTCTTCTATCCATAATTTGTAGCCTTAGGTTAGATAGCTATCTAATGAATTATCCACAAAAAAGTGTGGAGAGTCTCCCAAGCAATACAGAGTCTAATCCAATGGAGCAACTGAAGGCCATCAAAATCATAAGTGGGAAAGAATTAGAAGAACCAGCTAAATAGAATATGAAACCCTATAAGGAAAAAGGACAAGAAAAGTGGGATAAAATTAAAGAGAAGTCGTATATACTGCCACTATCATATGTCCTGAAGATTCCATTCTCATAAGGGTTGAAGAAGAACAAAATGGATGAGCAATTTTCAAAATTTTTTAAGAAATTAAAGAAGTTATAGATCAACTTATGTTTTGTGAATACCTTAGAGAACATGATCAAGTTTGAAAATTTCCTTAAATATATTCTAACCAACTGGTGAAGTTAGGAGGACAACCAAACAGTTTCCTTGACAGAGAGTTCTAGCTCCATTATTACCAGCCACTTGTCGTCAACTTTATTGTCCCTTGTATATGGTAATCTTGAATTTTCTAAATGCTTATATGATTTAGGGTAAAGGATTAATTTCATTCCTTCATCCATTTTTAGGAAATTAGGGTTATACAATATGAAGCCAACTTCTATGATAATCAAATTAGAGGATCAATAAGTAAAGAATTGACTTGGTATGGTGAAAGATGTGCCAATTAATATGGATAAATTCATAATTCTAGTGGATTTTGTGGTGTTGGGGTTTAAAGAGGTTCATAACTATTCGTTGATTCTTATCAGACTATTTATGAATACTTAAAGAGCATTAGTAGATGTCTCTGAAAGGAAATTAGTATTTAGGATAAGTGATAAGCACGTGGAGTTTAGTATGAGTAAAATAATGAAAAATCCAGTAGAGGGGACTGCTTACAGGAAGATAGATTTGGTTGATGAGTGTGTCAAGGAGGAAGAGGTGAATCATGATGAAGAAGTAGATTTTAAAGAAGAATTTGAGAAAGAGGGAGAGTTTGTGTTAATTATTAAATTGACTTCACTTATTTTATGCTATAATTTAAGTGAACGTGTCATAAAATTATAGTATAACAGATATCATCCCATTAGAATTTGTATTGGTCACCTAACAATTTGAGTTATATTTTTTAAGGAAAAAAATAAAATAACAATAACTAAAATTAAACTAAAGTAAAATAACTTAACAAATTAATAAACAAAAGTGAAAAAATTTGTGAATTCAAGATTAAAGTCAAGTATCACCTTCCATCTCTATTATGTATTCTTCTTATCTTATTTAATCAATAATGTTTAGCCCAAGATATCCTAATGTTTTAGTCACCCTCTCTCAAGGTATAACCAAATTTCACTAGTTAAATAGGATATAATTATACTTGCAATCTCTGAATATATAAAACCTTTCCTAAATACCCGACTAGTTGTGAAGCAATCCTATAGGCAATCAATGACTCAATTAAGATCACTCTTTAATCAATTAATGACTTGCTATTTTTAGTTCTATTGAGTGCTAATTCTCATTGTACAACCTAACATAAATTCCCAAACTTAATCTCTTAATCTATTACACGTTATAACAACATCAAATATCATAAACATTCATTCATTAAATAAATAAGACGAGTTGAATTAAGTAATTTAAAATTAATTCCTAAAAAAAGAGTTAAATACTAATGATATAAATAAGTCTCCAACTAGCATATTTACAAATGAAAGATAGATAAAAGAAGAAAGAATGAAACTATATGAAGCTTGACACTCTTCTCTTCAACCTAAGGTGCCAAAAACATTACCCATTATTATTTCTAACCAATTGACTTTGGAAGAAGTAAAAAAGTTAGTTAAGAAGAGAAAGAGGATGATTATAGCAAGGTTGAATTTGTTTTTGAGTAAACTTAAGACTCAATGGATATAACCATTTACAATTGCTCAAGTTTACACGCATGGGACTCTTGGGTTAGAAAAATCCAAAGGAAAAATATTCACGGCTAATAGGCATATGGTAAGTTATATCTTAGAGAATTCCCACTGAAAGAAAGGGAAGTAATCTCTTTCCTTTACCTTGTTTGAAAATGTTAAGATTAGGATTAGGCAATTTAGTGACCTTAAATTTAGCATCTTATGTTCTTACATAAGTTTTTAAGAGTTCATGTGATTGTTTGTTACAATTTTGATCTTTAAGTTGTCATAAATGTCTTATTTTGAGATTTCTTAATGTTAATTAATCAAATTCAAGCTTGAAGTTGTATTTTTTTATTATAGGTTTGTTAATGTGCTTATGGACTTCACTTTGTAACTAAGAGAAAACTAGCTTCATTCTACTTTCTTTTATGTCCTCAAGTCATATGGAATGAAATAAACTTTCTCAAGTCGTGTTTACAAGTGGGCTTTAATTTCTAGAAAAGTTTTACTCTCCTTCGCACTTTTACACTTCACTCACTATTTGTTTTCATTCTCCAATTTGATGACATTTGGGCTTAAGATGAGAGGGGAGCGGGGAGATGAACTTGAGCATGAATTTTTATTTATTCACACACTTTAATTGTTGTGAGTCCAATAAGAATGATTTGAATATCTCATTTTTGAATGATTGAAATTAGAGTTAATTGTTAATTGTGATATTTTAATTCAATTGATGTTTTCCATTTTATGAAAACTATGCAATTCTTGAACAATTTCTATCCAAAATTTGATTCCAAAATTCCTCTTTTTTTCTTTTCTTTTGAGTCATTGCATGTGTTTTTGATGATCTTAATATAAAATATCAATTTTTTAATGATGTTACCTATAAAGTATCATGTGAATTTGGAATAGTTTATAATTTAATGATGAAAAGTTTATTTGTGCTTAAATAAAGTGAGTAAAAAACTTTACACTACTAGCTTCATACCTATAAAAAGGTTAAAGCATATGAGTGGAGCTAGTATCCCTTTTTATTATGATTTAGTTAAGTAATCGAGGTGTTCACGACAAAATATTCACCTTCATGTAAAAATGTTGGATGAAATTGCAAACAAGCCAAAAATGGTAACTGGGTTAAGTAACTAAGGGAAATTCATGAGGAAATGTTTGTGCTCACATCAAAAGACAAGATGAATCCTCAATTACAATAAATAAACCCTAATTTGTGCTTTGTGGTAACGGTAACATCCTTGAACAAGTTTGTATGATGATCTATACACTTAAATGCATGACGTTATGTGTTGAAGGTTACCTATTTACTAATAGTGTAATTGTGTGTAACAACAAATTTTTTGTAATCAAATTATTATGATTTGTGAGCTAAATCAAAGGCATTGATTGATATTTGTTTTTACTCGAATAGTTGTCAACTCTTTATATTTTATGTTTTAAGTCGATGTTTAAGTCATTACTTAAGGAAAACAACAATTCAAGTGTGGGAGTATTTAATAGTACCTTAAATATACATCTTTTAGGCATGATTAAGGAAAACAACAATTCAAGTGTGGGAGTATTTAATAGTACCTTAAATATACATCTTTTAGGCATGATTTGATGATCACTATCTTAGGTTTGAAGGGAATTTTAAGTGATTTGCTTGTAAATTTAATTGATTCTTGAATAAGGTGTTGTTTAAGTTGCTTTGGATGGCTGTTTATGTCTATAAGAAATTGGTAAACATTTTAATGCACCTTTTGAGTTAAAAGAGATGTGAAATTACTTTGTAAAGTGAGATCATCAAGTTAGGAAGCTCCACATCAAATATCAAGGTTGTAACACATGTCATGAATATTTTATTAAGAGAAGAGCAAGACAGGTTGAAACAAGTGAAATTTTAATTATAGGTAATTTTAATGAGACATTAGATGCACTTTAGAAGTTATAACTATTGTGGAATTAATTTTAGGAGTAAGAAAATCATGTTGTTAATTTTCACATAAAATTTCAAGGCTAAAAGAAAAGCAACAAAGAATTTATATCGAAAATATTAAGAATAGTTGAAAGATGGAAAAGCAGAAGAAGCCAAATGATGGGAAAATTTCCCTATAATGATCATGGCATGGTCTTCATGATGAACCTATCTTGCGATTTTCACACGTTTTTTAGAAGTTCGAATTTTTTTAGGGACTTAAAATGATTTCAAAACCCTAGGTGATGTCTTATTGGGGATAAAAAGTAAATAAGGGAAAAGAAAACAAGTTATGCAAGTATTCAATAAGAGAGAACAAAATTAAATAAGGAAATCATCAAGATCAATTCAATGTTTTAGATTTTCTACGAAAGGAATAGAAAAGACGAATCATCAAGCTATAATCTAATTTCTTTCTCATCTTTTTTTATGATGAATCTGAAAATTAGGGAGTTAATTTATATTATGCATAACTAAAATTCTTGTAGGAATTGCTCTTGAATTATTTTGTTAAATTCTTTTCTTATTGATTAAATGCATATATTTTTATGATGTCTATTATACATATTCCTTATTTCAAATCAAGAGATTGGGTTAGGACATTAAATTTAGGTTACACACTAAGAGTTGGTACCTTAATAGACTTATAAACATCATGTTAATAGTTATTTAAAGAGAGATCTTAATTAATTGATTAATTATCTATATTATTGCTTTAAAACTAGTTGGATAGTTAGGAAGGGTTTTGAGAGATCAAGAGAATACAATTCAATTCCTATCTAATATAATTTGGGATACTTGATAAGATGTTGGGAGAGTATAATTAAAACTATATAATATCTTAGGTCAAACATAACTGAATCAATAGGGTAAGAGGCAAGAAAAATAAGGATAGTAGTAATTCCTAGTATTTATCATTGATTTCTCTTAACTTTACAGCTACAATTTTATTTGTTACTTTGTTAAATTATTTTAGTTTAGTTTAATTTCAGTTTCATCCATTATATTGTGTGCCTTAGAAAAAGTGAAACTCAAGTTATTATATGATTAATCTTAATCCCTGTGGGAACGATATCGATTATACTACAAAGTTACAATCCATATACTTATAGTTTAACATAAAACAAGTAAACAAGTATGAATATTGTTTATTTTAGTTTTAATTAATCATTAACTTAATCAACAATTTAGATAGATTAGATAATAAAGAAATGAATGGTACTAAAAGTTGAGTAATCCTTGGAAGATGATATTCATAATTACATTAACCATATTATAGAGCAATAGGGGAACTTCCCTATTAGGTCTTAATATTGCTTAGTTTGAGATTTGGATTATCTTTTATTTGGAACTTGGAGGATCATAAAGATGCCAATCAATGTTTTGACTCCAATGTTAAGGATTAAGGATATTAGTAAATCCCAATATTTATAAATGTAATCATTTTTGTTTTTGTTTGTTTTATTATTCTACATTTTTTTGTTTTTATAATTCTTCTTCTCTTGATCTCTTTTTTGGTTTTTTGAATTTTAGGTTAAGGTACATCAATGCATAATAAGTAGTCAATTCACTTATTTGCTAGAACCTAACCTTAAAATTAAGATGAATTTTCTATAGATGTTAAGAGAGAAGAATTTTAATGATTCGGAATATTGGAAGTGCCACTAATAAATTTAGAAGACATCGTATATGGATGGCCATATATCACAATTGATAATGGGGGACTTATCAAGAACTTTGTTAATAGGTACATAATCAAGTATTAGCATACCAAAGGTACAGGAGAATACATTAAGATAAAGCCCTAGAAGATAGAAATACTCCAGTTTAATGGGTTTTTAGATAAGGATCCAAATACACACATCACTAATTTCTTATAGATGTGATACATTTAATCTGAAGAGAGTATCAAAAGAAGCAGTGTGGTTTAGATTATTCCCATTCACATTAAGAGATAGAGCCTAGTCATGACTTTAATCAAACCTTCTTGATTCCATCATTAGTTAGCAGTGAAATTCTTGGGTAGATAATTCATACCATTAAGATTAGCCAAGCTCAAGAATGATATAATATCCTTCAAATAATGGGATAACAAGACATTGTATGATGCATGGAGATCTGTAAGGAGTTGCTAAGGAAGTTCCATACTATGGATTCGACTTAGGGATGCTTATGATGATTTTTTACAGTTGTTTAAGCTATGCCACCAAAAAATTATCAAACACATCCTCTAAGGGGCATTGCAAACTTTAAGATACCTAAATAGCTATAAAAGTTGATTGAAAACATAGCTATGGATAATTATCAACAGGGAAATGTACATCAGAATCCAAAATCAAGTGGCAGAATATAAAATGTTCATATAATAACGTCTTTGGAGGCTAAAATTGGATGCATTGACGAGAAGATTAGAAAGCATGATAATGGAATCCGTGACAACTTAAATAATGAGTTGTGATTTCTATTATAGAGGGCACCTTAATCACGAGTGCTAAGTGTCAAGAAGTGTAGCATAAGTAGAGCAAGTTGATTATGTGGGGAATAGGCTAAATAGCCAATATAACAACATATACTGGGATGGGCTACCAAAAAATAAATACCTAACTAACCTAAATTTGTAATAGGTCAAGCCAAGGTTAATCACACAGAGAACTAGTAATATTTTTAGCTATTTCTAATGTTGTGTAAAATAAAGAGAAAAGAAAAGAATTCCCCTAGTTCAATGAAATAAAATAAATAGAAAATAAAACTAATGAAATTATACAGTTAAAATAGGAAAACAAATAACAAGAAACAAATAACGATGACAAAAAGCCAGGCGAAGGATATTTTTAGGATTTATGAATTATAATCACTCGTCGACAACAAGTAAACAAACAAGCTCTTGTGTCCTAAGTTTCTCCAATTATAGATAAATATAAAAAGCTCTAAAAATATCACTAACTACATGATGACCTAGAATAAACTCTTTAGAATTTGTGGTGTAACAACACTAAGAATTAGAGAACCACTAACTTTAGCCATAATTTTGCAAGCTCAAATCATGTAACTTAAAGAATAGAAACTTTAGACTAAGTTGATTAAGTTTCACTTATAAAATCAATTAACATATCGCCAATTATGGTAATCACTAATGAAAATTAAAGATGAAAAGTTCAAACATAGAAATTGAATTAGAAACCATAAATAAGGTGGCCAATCCTACACATAATCCTTAATTAATTACATTTAATTAGGGTTTCCATTCAATTAGATCATAAAAACACAAATCCATTCAATTACCAATTCAATTCTAGCAATTGTAATCCATTAATCCTTTAAATATCTCAAAACCTAAAGAAAACTAAGCTAGTATACTGAAATGAACAAAAACACAACTAAAATTAAATAAAATAGAAAGTAAAATGTTGAAATCTTAAAGGAAATTATAAGAACCAAGCTATAATTTAAGGAAATAACACTATATTAATGGTAAACAAAGGTTTAACAAGTATTAACAAACCTAAATGAAAATACATAAGAAAAATAAATGAAAATAGAAAAGTGTCAATGAAATTAACAAAAGAAAATGTAATATGCATTTAAACAACTAAACATAACTATAGAACATGAAATAAGATGAAAAGGGCATGAAAACATAAGGAAAACACAAAGAAAATTAAAGTTTCCCCAAATAGGGAGCAAAAACTTATGAAAATAACTCTAATCCATCTTTCTATTGTCCTTATATAGGGTTTAATATGTTTGGAGAAGAAAAGGTCAAATTTGCCCTCATTTTTTTCATTTCTAGGATGCTTAACAACCCTTAACAAAGCCTTAAAGCCCCCTATCTCAACCACAATTGAAGGATATAGAATGCATTTATTAATGTTAGTTGTTAGATCCATTAATGACGCTGTCAATTAGTTATGTCAATTGTTATTAATGGTTATATCAAGGCCCTCTCTTGCTCCTTTTGTACCAATTCTTCTCTGAACTTGTCCTTTTTGACTTATATTTTTGTCCTAAGACTATATTTTCATGAAAACTCAAAATGAACATAAACAAAGCATTTAAATATCAAAATAAAGATAAAATCGCAATTAAATACATATGAAAATACCATAAAATGCATCCATATCACGTAAAATCATTGGTGGAGAAATCACCCAAAAGTTTCTTATACAAGTCACAGTTAGCAAAGACAAAACCATCCACCTAGCATTTAATCCTAGTAACATCATAATCAACCAAGTTTGTAGGAGTTATTGTTAAATACTTTAACACATCAAATGCCCGTTTCCATAATATAGAAGGATCCATTAGGAATTTGGAAAATCATGTGGATCAATTAGCCAAAAGTGTTTTTGAGGGGCTACCAAGTACCTTTCTAAGCAATAATGAGAAGAATCCAAGATATCAGGTATATGTGGTGTTTATGAGGAATGATGAAAATTATATAGTTAAAGAAGAATCTATGAAAGATGAGGAGAAGAAAACTGTTAAAGACGAAAAGATTGAAAAGATAAAAAGCCAAAAGAAGAAATAACAATAAGAAGAAGAAAGGAGTTAATGAGTACTAGCCACTAATCTCATAACCATGCAAGCTATACATTGACAAACAATAGGAGCATTCAGGTAAATTTGTAGATCTTATTTAGAAATTACATATTAACATCCCTCTTATTGAATCTATTTTGATAACACGAAATTATAGAAAATTCATTCGAGATCTCTTCTTGACTAAGAAGAAGCTAGATGATTCTTCAAAGGTGACATTGACTGAGGAATGCCTAGCTATGTTTATAGGCAAACTACCTCAGAAGTTCAAAGATCTAGGTAATTTTTCAATTTCCTACACTTTTGGTAGCTTGCATTTGAATGTAGCTTTAGTTAATCTTAGAGTAGGCATCAATTTAATGTCTCATAACGTATTCCAGGAGGTAGGATTAAGGATCACAAAACCCAGTAGGATGAGCATTTAAACTTGCGAATAAATATATGAAATATCCTAAGAGTTTATTTAAGTATGTGTTAGTGTGATAGGGGCCAAATTGATATGATTTTTATAGTTAATTTGTTGAATTATGACCCCTATTTTAGTGTTTAAATGTTTAATTGATGCCCCA
>JAOXYD010260688.1:0-15790 GCA_028565735.1 Pinacopodium congolense
AATCCTCGTGGGATCGATAACCGTTCTTTACTACAAGTACGACCCGTATACTTGCGATTTTGAGCGTAAAACTTGCAATTGTTTGTTTTGCGAATTATATTTGCATCAACATAAGCTAAATCCATCATAATTAAGGTTCTAACACCCTCCTGAGGTCTCTTAGCTAATTTTTCAGATGGATCCAAGTCTAAGTCAAAAGATCATTCACCAGAAGTCTTTACTCCTATAGTTTCAAAAGTGCTCACTTGAGTTTCTTTCTTTTATCTACAAAAGTTTGCTTGAGTTCTAGATCAAATTTAAGATTCTTGGGTTTTTATCCCCAAGTATGCATACAAAACTTAAACAAACAAGAAAATAAAACAAACTACTAAATAAGAGAGACTCGTAAAAGAAACAACACATAAGCCAAACAAAAGCAATCAAAACAAGTTAAGTACTACAAATAATTTAAATAGCTCTAGACCAATCTTCATTAATTTACCCCAGTATTCTAATTATGTTTAGTGATCTTCGATAACAACGCCAAAAAATTGTTGCGTTGGTTTTCTATTAATGTCAAATGATCAAACTTAATTATCAATTTAGGAAAATTAAGTTCTCTTTTCTTTTAAAAATTTTAACTAGCAATAGCGCTAAGTATACTGATCATAAGTAATAAAGCAAAATATTTAAGATCTGAGTTATCATTACACAAGGTTTTCCAAATTGCAATTACTAATTTAACTAGGTTGCAATCATCTAAAAAATCCAAATCGAATGAAATTACTAAATGACTTAAAATGAAAAGCTCTGCAGAGATAATCAAGTTGGATATAAGGATTAACTATTAAAGAATAAATGGCTTTCAATATAAGAACAACTTAAGCAAATAAGAAGAATAAGTGGATTTCAATATAAGAACAACTTAAAAATACACAACAAAAGGCTATAAAACTAGAGACAATCTAATTTTCTACTCTCTTAACATGTTCTCTCTAATTCTCCTTGTTATTTCTGGCTTCAGAACCTCCATAAATATGTCAAGAGCAAATGAGAGGCAAGTGGAATAAGTTGCAGCCAATGAGGAGGGAGATTTTAATGGAAAAGTATTGACTACTACTTAAAAATGGTGCTTGCAGATGTCGTTTTAGTACTCATGTTTAAGTGCTAGAAAAGGAGTTAAACACAGGCCTTGGAGACTAAAACGTAGGTCTTAATACTGCCATTTATCTCCTATTTTTGCTCCAATCTTCATATTTTTTATTTTCATTTTAATTCTGCTTTAATATATAAATTAAACACTTTAGGATATAAATCAAATAATTAAACATCAAAATAGGGGTGATTTAACATCAAAATATCATGAAAAATTTTATAAAATGAACCCCTATCACATGTACACTAGGTTCATTGATTTCATTAATGCATTAAAATGATTGGAAAAATCATATAATAAAGTTGAATTGGTAAGGAAAATTACTAGATCTTTACCAAAGACTTGGGATGGCCAAGGTAAAGATAACTTAAGAAGCTAAAGACCTAAACAAACTACCTTTGGAGGAGCTCATTGGATCCCCTTCTCACATATGAGATATAGGTTAAAGAGATAGAGGAAGAGATGGTGACTAAGAAGAAAACTTTGGAACCTAAGGTCTTAAGGGAAGTTTCAAGTGATGAGGAGGCATTATCAAGTAGGAGTGATGATAAATATGTAGCTTTACTATTAAGAAATTTCAAAAGATTCTTAAAGAAGAAGGGCTTTACAAAGAAGAGAAATTTCAAAGAAGGTAAATTTGATTCTAAAAGATAACCTTTTAACATTGTTTGTTTAAATGTAGAAAAATGGGACACATCAAGTTCTAAAGCCCACTTGTCAAAGAAAATGAAAGAATCAGAGGAGCAATAAGAAGGAGAAAGAGGGAGAACAAGAAGAAGAAGGCACTAAAGGCTACTACATGGGATGACATAAGTGATTCCGAGGGCAAAAAATTGGAAGAGGAGGTACCAATATATACTTTATGGCCTTGGAGGATGAGGTACTCTCTTGTTAATTCATGTTATGGTGATGATAATAATAATGATGAATTGATATATGATGAGTTAGTGGAATGTTTAAAAGTTATGACTTTAAAAAGGAAGAAAATTTCTTTCAAGTACAAGAAAAATTTGAAATTATTGAATGAATGCATGTTAGAGAATGATAAGTTGAAATATGAACTTCATGACTTATTAGAAGCTAAGAATGTGAATGTTACCTATAATGATGTTATAGATAAGCCGATGCATGAAAATTAAGATTTAAAAAAGATGGTAAATGCCCTTAAAAAAATATTTAGCTCAATTTACCAAAGGCAATGAAGAATTAGAATGCATGCTTGGAACCCTAAAGGATTCCGAAGATAGGCATAGTTTAGGATTTGCTAAAGGGAGTTTTTCCACAAATAATAAAATAACATTTATGAGGCATAAAAACTTAGATAACGAGAATGTACGTAGGCTTTCATTTGAAAATGTAGCAACAAATTTTAAATCCTAACCTAGAAGACAACATCATACTTTCATGTATGGGGCTAGAAAAAAACTTAGGAAGTGTATATAATAAAAAATAAGCATAACTTTTATAGAGATACACAACCACAATATGATGCATTTAGGCCTCATGTAAGGCAAAGTGGTTAAACATATTTTAATGCTCCTTATATTCATGAACATAACATTAGAAAAAAATTTCATTATCATTTTAGGTCCAATTTTTATTGAAGGATGACATATAATGATAGGAGACCTAAAATTCATATAAGAACCAAAACATGAGAATTCACTTTCACTTATATGATGCTCTTATAGTTTGTTATTGTTTAGGATGCTATAGGAATATTAAGAAGTTTTGCTATGATAAACAAAGATGTTGCCATAAATCACAAAAAATATTGGAAAGCTAAAAAGGTAACTAACCCTCAATGACCCAAATTAGTGTGGATACAAAAAATGAAATGAATTCCTTATTTTATAGAAGTCAAAGAAGAGAAAATAGTATGTGGATAATGGATGCTTAAGTTATATGATATTTGATTCATCCTAATTCATCTCTCTTAAGAGTAAAGATGGAGGTTATGTAATTTTTAGTGATAATGCCAATGGTAAGACAATTGATATTGAAAATTTTAGTAAGAAAAACATCACTATCATTGAAAATCTGCTTTTAGTTGATGGTTTTAATCATAATTTACTTAGTGTGAGTCAACTTTGTAGTAAAGAGTTCAAAGTGTATGTGAAGTCAAATTGCACGTTGTTTCTTTAGTGATAAATCATAGCATTGCATTTGCCAGTAAAAGAGAGGGAAATAATTATACTATTTATATTAATGAACTCTCTAATCAAGATGTGAAATTCTTTATTTCTAAGAATGAAGATGCTTAAATGTGGTATAAGAGATTAAGGCATACAAGTATGGAACTCGTATCTAACCTAAATAATAAAAACTTGAGAGTGGATTACCAAAGGTTAAATTTGAGAAGGACAAAGTGTGTAGAACTTGCCAAATGAGGAAGCAAACCAAGAGCTCCTTTAATAATAAGAAAATGGTAATATTCACTGAACTTTTAAAGCTTTTACATATGAATTTTTTTTTGTCCTATTAGGGTTGTTAATTTAGGAACAAATTCTTAATAGTAAAGATGAGTGTTTTAGATATTTTTGAGAAATTTGCAAAAAGAGTCTAAAATAAAAAGGGTTTTACAATTGTATCTATTAGGAGTAATCATGGAAAATTTTGATAATGAATTGTTTGAAACATTTTGTAATGAGAATGGCATCTTTCATAATTTCTTTACACAAAGGACTCCTTAACAAAATGGAGTTATTGAAGGAAAATAAGACATAAAAAGAAATGACTAGGACTATGATTAATGAGTATAATCTCTCTCCTTAAATATTTTTGTACAAAAGTCATGGCTTATATATGACATATATCTAATAGGTCTATACATGATCAACTATGGATAAGAATCCCTATGAGCTTTGATATGAGAAAAAGTAAAAGATTAGTTATTTCAAGGTTATTGGGTGTAAGTTTTATATTCTAAATACTAAATTTGATTAAAAAATGGATTAAGAGATTTTCGTAGGCTGTTAATTAATTAGTAAGGAATATAGGGTGTTAAATAAAAGAAGCTTATTTACATACTATTCTTAATGAGATTAACCTCTTTAATGTAAAGAAAAGCTTTAGAGATATTGCTATAAGTCTATCGAAAGATTTGGAGAAATTAGGTCTAAAAGAATAAAAGGAAGATCACCAAGACACTCTACTTGCATCTAGTGAGCAAATGTTTGAATCAAGTGAGGTGATAAGAAGGATAATGAAATGCCAAAAGATTAGAGAAACAAAAAGGACCATCTTTTAAACCAAATTATAAGTCATGTGTAAAGAGTTGTAGTAACTAGATCCTTCCTTAAAGATTTCTCTAATATTACTTTTATTTCTCAAATTGAGCTTAAGACAATAGAAGAATCACCTAACGATCAAAATTAGATTCCTAATATAAATAGGAAGTGAAATCAATTGAAGAGGAATAAATTTTGGACTTTAGTACCTATGCCTAAAGATCACCAAATTATAGGTATAAAATGGATGTTTAGGAATAAGCTTGATGGCTTAGGTAACATTATGAGAAACAAGGAAAGGTTAGTACCAAAGTTTATAATCAAAAAGAAGGAATTAAGTATAAATAAACTTTTAAACTCATAACTAGGTTAGAGGTAATTAGATTATTACTTGCATTTATGTCTTACATGGATTTTAATCCTTTTCAAATAGATGTGAAAAGTAATTTCTTAAATGGCTTTGTTTAAGAAGAAATTTATGTGGACCAACCCCTTGATTTTGAAAATCATGATGCAAACATCTAATCTTCTTTAGAAACTTTATAAAGCTTTATATGGTTTAAAATAAGCTCTTAGAGCCTAGTATAAAAAACTAAGTTCATTTCTTTTATAAAATGGTTTTACTAAAGGTAAAGTAGATACCACCCTCTTCATCAAAAGGTATAATGATGATATTTTAATTATTTAAATTTATGTTGATGATATCATTTTTGGTGCTACTAATGAAAATTTATGTAAGGAATTTTCTAAGTATATGAGAAGGGAATTTGAGTTGAGCATGATAAAGAAGCCTAACTTCTTCCTTAATCTACGAAATATACCAAGGAACTACTCAAACTTTCTGGAATGGACCAAGCAAAACTTTTGGAAACACCAATAAGCATTGTAACAAAGTTAAACAAAGATGAAGAGCACATCTAATACTTGTAAATCCTTAGGCAATGCAATAGTTTCATCGTTTAGTAAAAATAAAAACTCCATAGCATTGCCAACTATAGAACTAGAATATAGAATAGCTGGTAGTTATTCTAAACAAGTACTTTGACTTAGTCAACAACTTAGAGATTAAGGCATGTAGTTTATTAAGATCCAATTAGGTGTGATAATACTAGTGTTATATGCCTAATAAAGAATCCAATTCAACATTCTAGGACCAAGCACATAAAGATAAGATATTACTTAATTAGAGATTATGTTCAAAACGGTGATGCTGAATTGAAATTTATTGATACGATACACCAATTGGCCAATATTTTTACTAAACTGATGAATAAAGATAGGTTTTACATAAATAAAGATAGTTTTCTTTGAAAACTTGGTGAAATTATACATGCTTTTTGATATTTATATGAATTCTTTCATATTGGTTTTGTAACAATTGGTAAACTCTCTCATAATAATTGGTGATTGATATCTTTTCAATTCTCTAATAAATTTTGATGATGCCAAAAGGGAAAGAAGTTTATTGATATTAGAGCTTTTATGTAAGGAGAGTTATTTTTAGATGTTATTTATGCTTATGAATTGTGCTTTTAATGAATAATATGTGTAATATATGTTTTTAATGCATTACATGTCTGACGTGTATTTTTTATGCATGTATACATAATATGTGTTAATTTGTAATTTTTATGCATAATAATGCATAATATGTATCTTTGATGTATAATATATATTAAGTCCTCTTCATGCTTTATTAAACAAAATGTATTGATGCAGATCTATGAGGAGTAAAAATTGTTATAATGTATGAATTAAAATAGAGTGAGGTTTATTTAATGAAGATACATGATGAGAGCATTGAGACTTTGGTTTGGTTAATGTTTACATGGATTGTGTTTTTGACTCTCTAATATCAGATGTTTTGTTATCATTAAAAAGAGGAAAATTTTTGATTCAAGAGAGGCACCAATCTTCTTTTTAATGATAATAAAACATATTTTTTACTAAGGATTTGCTTTATGATGAAAGGTTTTAAAGATAGATTCATTGAAGGATTATTTGGTGATGGTTTAAACTGAAAAGATTGGTCTTGAACACCAAAATTGAGCATAAAATTAAATCAAGCAAGTTAAGACCTTCAAGAGCTTTATTTAGGTAGTTCGAATTTGATTATAAGTCTTATTTAAGGTTCAATAACTTAAAAGTGTTAAAAAAATGTAAGTTTTTCAAAAAGTGCATAAAATTTCAGTGTTCAAGACATTTGGAGCTTTTGAGTTTAACTAATGAGTCTTTATCACTAAAACTAATTTTGGAAATTTTTTAATTCAAGTTTTTATGAAAAGGATGAATTTAGGAAGGTGGGAAAACTTTAAAAGATTTGAAAAGTTCTAAAAAGTGTGTATAAATTTTCATAAACCAAGACATTTTTTGTTTTAAACTCAGTTGAAAGATCATGATATTTAAATTAATCTTAGGAAAGTTTTAGAACTTATATAAATTGCTTTGTAAGTCAAAGTAATTGGTTAAGTTTAATTTATTGCTTGGACATTTGCAATCTGTAGAATCTATTCTGTAAAATGATTGGTTGGCTAGTATCTAATAAGTGGTTGAATGGTGTAAGTTTTGAGCAGACTAGTTGACTAGTCCACTACAATGATAGATCAGTAATTGATCGACTATTTAAACCTATGGACATAAAACAACTAATTTGAGCTTCTATTTTATGGCTTTTTTAACGAGTCTAATGGTTAGAAAACATTTATAATGGGTTTTTGAGTTTATGAAGGCTATAAAAAAGAGTCATGATGGTGGTTGAACTATGAAGTTTTATGAATGTTTTAAGCATCAAAGTAATTAATTGCTAGTTTTTGTAGTTATTTGAACTTTTAACTTTAACCTTTGTGTTTTTGAATAAGGTTTTAAATTTTTTTGATTCTCAATCCAAGCAAAATTGATTTATGATGGCTTCCTAAAGTTTCAAGTGATTTTTTATTCATATTTTCATCTTAAAAAAATTTGTGCATATTTGAGTCCAAGTTGTTAGATTTTCAAGACACTTGTTAGGCCCTAAATGGCATCTAATAGAGAGCAGTGAAAGATGCTCTAAATTTTCTATCTTTTAATACTTAAAACTATCCTCATAATAAAAATATGAAAAATTAAACACTTTAACAAACAATATATAGTATGAATTGAAATTAAACTAACTTGAAAAGTAAAAGAGATAGGACAAAAATGACATAAATCAATTTGTAGCGGTTCAGTGTCTAAATCCATACTTACGTCCACTCCCTAACCACATGTTGGAAGTTTCACTATCAGCAATGTCACTTGTACAAAAATTCCCCTGTTTTTTAAAGGCCCTAGGATAACCTTTACAATTGCTCAACCTTACAACTAATACTTCTTAAAAATACACTTTCAAAAGTTTCTCACTTAATCCACATATAATGTATAAATAGGGCTTATAATTATGCTATAACATATGCACTAAAACACATTAAAATCACCATCAAATTTCATAAACAATCACTTAAAATTACTCAAATAACTTGTTTATGTATTTTTTTCACCCATATATAACTTAAACACACCCTAATGCACCTATTTATATTGAAAATTCGTCAACTAGTCATTTATAGCCGTTAGGTGGCATTAAAACTATTATTTCATTTTGCCAATGAGAAAATAGTCATTATTATCCATTTTGTCGAAACACTAGTCAACCAATCCTATATATTGGTTAATCAGCCACTAATCGACTAGTGCTTCCTACTAATTAACCAATTCAAGGCAAATTCACACACTAGTCGACCATCATTGATCAACTAGTCATATGCTAGAGTAGTTTTTAACATAACTAAAAACATTAAAAAACGTTTAAATTATCCAATTACCAATAATTTCAACACATTTTTAACACAAACTTATCAAAAACTTTCTTAAAAACATGTATATATATTAAGAGGATCATTTTAAAACTATTATCTATATAATTACTCTTGATTGTATAATCTAAGTAAGATGTAATATACATAATTTGAGCCCTTTAAAACACTATGAGAAGATCAAGTAAAACTACATAAAAAATTATAACATAAAACCTATTCAAATTACTCTCTTGCTCTTCAAGCTTGTATCTTTTCCACTTGTTCACTATATACTTCATCTAAGCTCCAAGACTCTAGAACATATTTCTTCAAACGTATCTTCCCAAAACATTAAAAAAAAACCCAAAAATGGTGGACCATTCCTTATTTCAATAATCTCTCCCTTTTTCTTGAAGACAAAACCATGTGAATATTATAAAACAACTAAAAAATAACACAAACACATAATTGGTTCCGATACATTTAAATTCTCTACTTAAACTTTTCTTCTCATTTGTAAACTATCAAAAACAAACACAAGTTTAAAGAAAAACCTTAAAAACTCAAAAGCATCAACATCATCCATGTTAAAATTCAACATAGATTTAACCAACACTTATTCCAATCACTCAGAACCATCAAATAACTCCCTCTTTTAACAACAATCTCAAATTTTTCAAACTCCAATTTTACCAACTCAAATTTTATAGATTCCCTCTAAATTGATTAAAAATCTTGACTCCCCTTAAATTCATGCATTATATCCATTAAATTTTATATTCCTCCTAAAAAAACAAATAAATATCATAATGAAAACAAATAAATATCCCAATAAATTACCATTTATCATGAATAACTCTCTTCTAATCATGCAAAACCTATTCCAATTCAATAGTTTAGTAAAAATATTGGCTAATTGATGCATTTTATCATTAAACTATAATTTGATATCTACATTTTGCATATAATTTTTAATAAAATGATATTTCTATATGCTTTGTTATTGAATGTTGAATGGAATTTTTAGTTAAATAAATGGCACTTTCTAAACCATTATCACCAAGTTGTTGCCTAAGCTAAAGGATTTGTATAGTACAGCTACCTGAAATAACGTACTCAACTTCTACTATGGACAAATATATCAAATTTATTTCTTACTAAACCATGAAACTATTGCATTTCTAAAAAAAAAAAATAGCCATGATTTAGATGTATTTTTCCTATCCAACAAACTATCTGTATAGTTTGTCCGAATACCCAACCAAGTCTAAGAATGTGTTACTAGGATACTAAAGACCTAAATACATTTTACTGCACAAATACTTAAGGAAGCATTCTATAGGTAATAAACGAGGTTCCTTAGGATATTATTGAAATCTAACATACAAACATATACTAAACATGATATCAGATCCATTACTAGTAAGATATAACAAAATTCCAATCATATCTTGACAAAGTTTGACTTCTACTAGTTTACCTTCTTCATCTTTGTTTAACTTTATTGGTGTGTTTATGGGAATGCCTAAGTATTTGGCTTGGCCCATTCTAAAGCATTTTAATAGGTCCTTCATGCACTTTACTTGATTAACAAAAATTTCTTACTTTTATTTGTTTGATCTGACGCCCCAAAAGAAGTTTAGTTCAGTCATCATGCTCATCTTGAACTTCCTATTCATATGAAAACTCCTTCCACAAACACTCATTAGTGACACTAAAATTAATATAATCCACATATATTTGAGCAATTAAAATATCATTTTTATCCTTTTAAAATAAAAAGGTTATCTCTAACTTTCCTTTAATAAAACCATTTTCAAAGAGAAAAGCACCCCGCCTATCATACCAAGCCTTAGGTGCTTATTTTAAACCATACAATGGTTTAGTTAGTTTAAAAATATCATCAGATGCATTATGACTTTCAAAATCAGAGGGTTATTCTACATATTCTTTTGTATAAAAAATCATTTCAAAATACAATTCTAACATCCATGTGAAAAATTTTGAAGCCATATAAGATGCAAATGTAAGTAAAAGCCTAATTACTTCTAGCGTAACTACGAGCACAAAAGTATCATCATAATATATACCTTCTCCTTAATTATACCCTCATTAGCTACTAACCTAGTCTTATTTTTTACTATATTACCTTGTTCATTTAACTTATTCTTAAAAACCTATTTTGTATTTATAATTGGGTGCTCTCTCAGTCTAAGTATTAAGGTCCATACTTTGTTCCTCTCCAATGATTTAATTATTCATTCATAGCTAGGATCTAATGTTCATTACCTAATGCTTTTTCTACATTTTGGATTCAATTTGTAAATAAATGCAAAATGAGTCAAATTTTTAAAATGAAAATGAGTAGTTACTCCTTGTTGAAGATCACCTAGTATTTGCTCAAAAGGATGATCCTTCTTATATTTCCAATCTTTAGGAAGCTTCTCATCCTTTGTTTTTCTTACTTGGTTCAATAATTATCTCTTCTAGGGTGGTTTGTCCATCCTCATTTCCTTGTTCAATGGCTAACTTTTCTATGTCTTTGGATAAACTTACATCATCAACTTTAAGGTCTCTCTTACTTTCAAGAAGGTTAGTTTCTTTAAATTCTACAGGCATAGATTTTCCAATAACAAAGTTTCTTTTATTAAACATTCTCAAAACTTTACTAGTCAAAGAATATCCAACAAACATACCCCTATCCATTCTAAAGTCAAATTTTCTTATACAAGATTTGCACCCAAAAGCTTTAAAATAGTTAATTTTAAACTCCTTACCATTCCAAAGTTTGCATGATTTTAGGCTTAATATATACCCTATTTACTATATGATATATGCAGCAACAACTTTTACCCAAAAATACTTTAGTATCATGTTCATTAATCATGGTTTTATCGATTTCTTAAATATTTTTATTCTTTCTCATTATTACATCATTTTTTTAGAAGGTACTAGATGTAGAAAAATTATAAGAGATGTCATTATCATCATTAAAACATCAAAACATATCATTTTAGAATTCTCTACCATGATCACTCTTAGTAGATGCAATTATTAGACTTTTTCATTTTAAAAATTATTTAAAATTTTCAAAATTGATTGGAAGCATTCATCTTTACTACTAAAAAAATAAAACTCATGTAAATCTAGTAAAGTCATTTACATTGAAAAATAAAACTTCTCATCTAAGCTAGTGATTCTAGTGGATCTAAACAAATTTATATAAATTAATTCAAAGGGTTTAGAAGTGATTATCAATTTCTTACTTTTAAAGGAGCTTCTTACTTGTTTTCTCATTTGGCATGCTCTACAAACTTTAGCTTTCTCAAATGTTGCACTCAAGAGTCCCCTAAAAAGTTGCTTAGAATTGAGGTTTGAAATTAGCTATATAATTGCATGTTCAAGCCTTCTATGTGAAACCCATACATCTTCAATCATGGAAACTAAACACTGCATATCAAGGTTAGAAAAATCATCTACATCAAGGTTAGAAAAATCACCTACATCGAAAATATAAATATTTCTTTCCCTTTTTCCAATAAATACAATACTGTTGTCAATTATTATAAAAACTATACATGAATTTCTTTCAAAACTTACTTTGTAATCTTTATCACATAATTGACTAACACTAAGTAAGTTATATTTCAAACCATCAACCAAGAGAATATTCTCAATGAAAGTGTAGTTTTTCTTAAAAACATCAAAAGAACGTTCTCAATAAAGGTGTAGTTTTTCTAACTAATTTTTATATTGCTAATTACCTTACATACCGTAGTGCCTTTAAATGTGACAAATCCATCATCTTTATTCATGAGTGAGATAAATTAAGAGTGGTCACTGGTCATATGACTTAATCATCCACTATCAACATACCACTTGTTCTTCTTCTTGGTGACCTATAAAACAAGAAAATCTTTTTGATTTAGGTTCCTATACTAAATTGATTTCTTAAGGGTTAGTTTCCTTCCAACCATTCCAACCTCTTTGTGGAAAATTCAAATTACTTAATATATTATAGCAAAATCTCTCTATATGTCTATGGTAGATCTGTTGTGAGCTCACCAAATAATAAAATATCTAACTACTAAACTAATTATTTAGTAGGGCAATTCAAGATCGATCTCATAAAGAGCTGGTAGTGTTTATAAACTATTCCTAATGTTGTACTAAAAGAAAATAAAAAGACCCCTAAAGTTTTAGAACTTAAAAAAAACATAAAAGACAAAAACAAAAACAAAAACAAAACATTAAGGACGCAAAACACAAAGAAACAGATAAAAATAAAAGGAAATTGAGCAAATATATATCTAAGATTTAGGACTTATAATGGATCCTCAAAATATATAAATTATGATTAGTCTAAGATGCTACCCTATGGATCCAAACAAACTCTTGAATCCTAAGTTCCTCTAATTTTAGATAATCCAACAAGCTTTGAAAGTATCCCTAACTATGCGACAACCTAAAACAAACTCTCTAGAATTAATTACACAGTAGCTTTAAATACTAGGAAATGATTAGCCTAAGCCACAATCTTACAAGCTCGAATTGTATAACTTAGAGAATTGGAATTCTAAATCAATTAGTTGAGTTTACTAACAAAACTAATTAACCTATTTCTACTTGCATAAATCACTAGGATTATTACGTATTGCAAGCTTATTCCTAACAATTAAACTAGAAATTATACTTAGGGTGATCAATCTTATGCATAAATCCCTTATTCATGACATTTAACTAGCATTCCAATTCAACTTTAACCTAAAACACAATGCATAATTAATTCATAATCAATTCTCACCATTATTTATCCAAAATCCCATGTATACCTTCTAACCCAAGCAAAATCTAAGCTAACATTACGAAATTAACTGAAAAATGATAAAAAAAATTTTAAAAACTAAAATAACGCAAATAAGTACTGGAAATTAAAGAACAAGTTGCTAGAAAATCAAATAAAGCCACTCATTAATAAAAATCTCAAGTTCACATAATACAAAGGTATAAAACATAACCCAAACATTACCTAGAAAAGCATTAAACTAAGGAAAACATTAGACCAAAGAACTAAATACCAACGCATTTGGATAAATGAACAAAAAGCACCTAAAATGAAAAACAAAAGCTAAGCTAATGAAAGACTCAACTAAAATGGAGTATGATAGTGGTCAAATTGATATGATTTTCACGGTTAATTTGATTAATTATGACCCATAATTCAGTGTTTAATTATTTAATTAAGGTCTTATTATGTTTGATTTGCAGAATGGAGCTTAATGATGAAGATTAGATCAAAAACATCAAGAAAACCTCTTGTTTCTGTCCATTAATGGCACCTTGTGATGGTACCATTGCCTGAAGAACATGGGGCCATTATAGTGTCCAGGATTCGACTTATAACGGCACCCTGTGAGGGCATCATTGTAAGGAGGTAGGGTGCCGTTGTACTCTAGAGTCAACAATTTCAGCTCCAAATATTGAGAATTTCAAACCTAGCATGCTCCTCATCAATTCCTTTGTCTCCTAGCACATGAGGGGTCTCCAAGAGTCTACATACATCTAAGAACAACAGATAACACATAGGGAACCTGTAGAGATCAGATTATAGTAGTTAGAGAAGCTCTTGCTTCTCTCTTCTTTTTCTTCTTTGATAGCCTAAGCTTTAAACACTTAGATTTCGAATTTCTGATTGTAATTTGAAGTTTTGTTTATTGGAGATTGCAGCTAAGACTATATCTGAGATTCTAAATCATCATAGGGGGTTTTGTAACTCAGATTGTTCATTATATTCTCCTGTTTTCGGATTAAATCAAAGTATAATTTCTCATGAGTATATCTTTGCATATTCTGTGATTTTCTTGCTAGATCTTATGGATTCAGAGTTGTGGTGATGTCCAGATCAAGTTAAAAGGTTCAAGACTTGTCCAAAAGGGTTCTAAACATGTTTTGTAACTTCTAACTTTTTTATTTCAGCTCATATTTGTAGATCTATTCATAGTATATGGCTTAAAATGCATATCTTGAATGTATTGATTCAAATGTGTGGCTAATCGTTTCTATTGCTATGGATTGATGTTTTGATGATTTACCAGAGTTTACATGCATGCTTATATGTCTATGTTTTGCTTGTTGAAGATCTGAAAGTACCAATTTTAAGCTAACCACTTAAGATTAGGATTTAAGATAGTTTAAGCATGAGAAATCATCTTAAATTGTTTGAAAAACCAATAAGCAATATAAATTAATCCTTGCATGACCAAACCTGGATTTTTTTTGTGAAAGTTGGAGTTTTGGACTTAATTTTCCAGAACTCACCTTCTTGAAATTTATACCCATTTACTTGATTTTAAAGCATAACCAAACTTTAAACTAGATTAAATAGAGAAAAAGCAAAGTTTTAACCATAGCTTTGTTTTGATTTTGTGAAGGACTTTAATCAGACATTAAAATTGTTTATAAACTCAAATAAATCATCAACCATCTAATCCAAAGCTTATTTACACATTTGGTAATTTTAAGAGTTTTTCAGAAGCAATCAAAAAATCGTTTTAAAAGTGTTTAACTCAAAGTAGTCAATTTTAAGCCTTTTTCCAATTTCTAATCAATTTTTCTAAATTTTACCTAAATAATTGTAATCCAATCAACCTAGTAATTAAGTAAATAATTCCTCATGGGTTCAACATTTTGAGTCTAAAATAATACTCCACTTTATTACTTTTGTGATAAGTGCACTTACCTTAAAGTCCATTGCTTTTAAGTAAAATTATTTCAAATCACCCGTCATTTTTAAAGTCACCTAACCAACACAACAAGTTTTTAGAGCCGTTGCCGGGGAATTATGCAATCTTAATATTAGGAAAATTGGTTTCATTTACTTTAGGGCATGTTCAAATTTGTTTTACAATTTTTCTGTAATTATTTGCTTGTTAATTTGCTTTGAGTGCCTTATTTGCTTTTTCCTTAGTTTATTTTTTGTGTGTGTTTATTTTATTTTTATTTAGTCTTTATTTTGAACCCATATGCATACTCGGGGACACAATCCTGAGCTAGTAGATTTCGATCCAGAACTTGAACTCACCTTAAGGAAGAAGAAGAAAGAAGCTCGTGCGACGTCATCCGATCCATTAGACATAGGAACATCGAGTGACACTGAACCTGAACTTGAACCTGTTAAAATGAATCCTGAAGAACATGTAGTTGTAGGACCTCATTTAGAACATAGAGAACCAACCATGATGGAATTAGCTTTAAGGAATCGAGGTAGACCTTTGGTTAGCATTGTGCAACCTAGAGTCACTACTAACAATTTTGAAATCCCACATAGCATAATTCCATGGTTAGGTCATCACAATTTGGAGGTTCGGCTTTAGAAGATCCTAATGAACACTTACAAAATTTCATTGATATTTATCATCTTTTCAAGAGCAATAGAGTCTCTGATGATGGGATTAGGCTTATACTTTTGCCTCTATTAGTTAGAGATAAGGCAAAAGCTTGGTTGTCTACTTTTTAGCTTGGTTCCATTACTACATGGGACGAACTAATGAAGTTGTTCCTAGCTAAATTCTTCCCACCTGCTAAGATAGCCAAGATGAAAACTGAGATTAGCT
>JAOXYD010260707.1:0-15789 GCA_028565735.1 Pinacopodium congolense
AGCTCTTTTAAAAAAGCTCTTTTTTAAATGACAGCCAAACAGTCAACTGTCTTTTTAAAAAAGTTCTTCTCAGAAAAAAGCTCTACTAACAAAAGCTCTACTGAAATAAGCCCATCCAAACTGACCCTAAAAGCCCAACTAAACAGGCACTTAGAGTAGTATGACGGACGGACAGAATATAAAATGTTGAAAAGTGAGTTCTAAGCAAATAAAAATTGATATTGGGCTTAATAATTGTAATAAGAGGACTTTCGAAAAATACTAAAGAACAACCTAAAGCTTAGAATTTCCCAAATTACAATTATTTAGCTTAAAGATGCCAATTTAAGGCAACCTAAAATGCAACTTAGGAGATGTACCAACCCATAAAATAAGCAATAAGTAAAGAGATAATTATGCAGAAAGATACCAAGGTTTATAAAAGTTTGCCTATCTTAAAAATATACTACGTTTTCTCTCCAATTACTTGTTGGAAGTTTTTCACTAGCAAATCAAAGACAATTACAATCTTCTTATAGGGTGAAGAATAACCCTTACAAGACACAATCTTCTTTTAAGGTGAAGAGTAATCCCTACAAAATACAATCTTCTTGTTGAAAGTGAAGAATAAGCTTTAAACAAATTTTTATATGCCAAAGAAGAGCCTTTACAAAATTAACTAATTAAATAGTTTAAAAAATCCCCTTATAAGTAACCAAATATACTTACAGAGGTGTTTTACTTAAAAACTCAATTAAACTAAGGGTTTTAATGCTTTAAAAAAATGATATGAATGATCAATGGCATTCTTAAAAGCTGAAAAAAAACTTAATATGATGGATTTGATGCACTAAAAACATGTATGAATGATAAATGATAATCTGAAAAAAAATATCAAATCTGGATAGATTCAAGAAATAAGCTTGTAAATGCTTCCAAACACCAAAGTAGGCCTCTAAAAATTCACTTATATAATCAGTGAAACCCTTAAACACTTGAACAAATAGAATATAACAATTTTGAAGCAATAAATTTGGATTTAATCAGTCTAATATGTTAATGAATGATAAAGCATGTAAATCTGGAGCTTAAACTAAAAATATAAGTGCTTAAAAAGTAAATAAAAAACTCTAGGATACTCTTGACACCTTAAAACAAACTAAACACAACAAATTTGTAAATCTAGAAACTGATTAAGATGGCCAAAATCGAGATTAACATAAGAACAGAATAACCAAAGACAATTTTGGTGTTTATGACTTTATGACTTTCAATATGTCAATATAACCACCTAATAATGCACAAAAATAATTTATGAAGTTCTTGAAAACTTAAACAAACTAAGAAAAATAGATTTAAACACCCAGGAGTGGATTAAGATTGTCAAACTCGAAGTTCAAACAAGAGCAGTAACATTAGTGACAGTTTTGATGTATGTATAAGTTTGAACTTGAAACTCACGAAATATGCACCCAAAAATTTGAAACTTCTATTAAACAAGCTCTAAAACACTTGAACTAACAGAAAACAACAATTTCAAACACCTAGAAATAGATTAAGATAATGAGAGAAGATTTTGAACTAAGAACAACAAAAATAGAAAGTGCAAAAATAGTTTTGATATATGTCTAGATCTAAGCTTTAATCTAATGAAATAAGCAACCTAAAATTTGAAACTTAGATCGAACAAACTCTTAAATACTTAAGTAAATAGAAAACAAAAATTTTCCATACCCAGAAATATATTACGATAGTAATATAGGAGTTTGAACTAAGAAAAGAAAAAACAGAAAGTGCAAAAAGAGTTTTGATATATGTTTAGATCTAAACTTTAATCTAATGAAATAAGCATCATAAAATTCAAAACTTGGATCAAACAAACTCTTAAATACTTTAGTAAATAGAAAATACCAAATTGATCAAGATAGTGAGAGAGGATTTTGAAATAAGAATGGCAAGAATAGAAAAAAATTGGATAGTTTTGAGGAGTTTATGACATTTGATCTTGTAAACTTGTTTCAGATGCATTTAAGAGTGATGAAAGTTTTTTAAAATGTTTTATTTGAGGTTTGGAAGGGTCTAGAGTCATTGGGAGACAGACCTAGTCATTTAGGAGACAAAAAGACATAAAAATCCCTAAACCATAAGCTAGCTATTATAGACAACTTAAGTAATCTGTGTTCTATGAGCTTCAATTAACGTTTTAGGTGCCTAAAGAATTGAAGTAAAAACTCTAGTGAACTCTTAAGACCTTAAAAAATGTGTGTGATGATTTTAAAGCATTAAAAATAGATTTGAGTACTAAAAAATCAGATTGAATGGTGATAACTCAGATTTGGACAAATTTGAGGTATTCCAACAAATAAGCTTAAACCAAATGAATTTCAAATATGAAATTGCAAACAAATGACTAAAATAATTCTTAACTATCTAAAAATGTTCCTAACATTAATCAAGAATAATTTGAGACTATATGAAAATTGACCTATAATGAAAATTTTTGCAACTTTTTAAAGGCTTTATGCAATGCACGATAAATTGAACCCTTAGATCAATGGAATATTAAGTAAAACTTACAAATACATTTGAAACAACCTAACTAAAGTCTTGAAGCTGTCATATCCCTTATTCTTTCATCATCTTCAATTTTAGTCTTCAAACTTCAAGCTTTCCATTTAAAATTCATCATAAAATGCATTTATCTTTAAAATCCACAACATAAACTTAAATCATTAGCAAATAAACATGTTTTGTTATCATTAAAACTAAGATTGGAACCTACCTTAGTTCAACATTCTCTTCCTTTTTTATGATGACAAAATATATGATATTATGGAAAGAAAAAAAACATTTCAAATAACAAATTCATTGTATGAACATAACTGAAAATAATATATATTAAAAAATGCCAAATCCAACTAAAGCTCCCCTTAATTCATGCATTAAAACATATCAAGCTCCCCCTTAATTCATATGTTGCATTAAGTCATAAGGAGCTATACATAAGCACATACCTTTAATGATTGATTCCACCTTAATGGTAAAAACAAACAACACACATATAACACATTTATTTCTCCCCCCTTTTTGACATCATTAAAAAGATTTAAAAAACATATATAAAAGCACAAATCAAAGAGAAAAGCTTGCATAAAAACATAAATTAAAGAGAAAAGCATGCATAAACATATAAGAATCAAATAGATGCACTATCAATCATGTCTTATTCTCTTCTAATCATGCAAGATATATCCTCACTCATTGGTTTAGTAAAGATATTGGCTAATTGATGTTAAGTATCCACAAAATCCAATTCAATATCACCATTATACACATAATCTCTTATAAAATGATGTCTTATCTTACTATGCTTAGTTCTATAATGCTAAATTAGGTTTTGGATAGGCAAATGGAACTAAAGTTTTCACACCTAATAGGAATTTTTGTAATCTCCATACCATGGTCTCTAAGTTGTTGCCTAAACTAAAAAACTTATGCATAATAACTACCGACTGCTACATATTCCACTTCAGAGGTAGATAAAACCATTAAATTTTATTTCTTAATAAACCATGAAACCAATGAATTACCTAAAAATTGAAAAGGGTTCAAAGTACTTTTTCTGTCTAATAAGTTACTGGCATAATCTGCATCTGAATATCCTACTAAATCAATAAATGTATTTCTAGGATACCATAAACTTAAGGATGGTGAGTTGGTCAAATACCTTATAATTCTCTTAACAGCTAACAAATGAGACTCTTTAAAACTTGATTGAAATCTCGGGCACAAGAACAAACTAAACATGATATCGGGTCTACTAGCGATTAGATACAATAAACTACCAATCATATCTTAATATTAATTAACATCAACCAACTTACCCCCTTCATATTTGTCCAACATTATGTGACACTCATTGGTGTGTCTAATATTTTTGTTTATTCTATTCTAAATCGCTTGAGTAACTCCTTTGTGTACGTAGCTTAGTTGATGAAGATCCCATCTTTCTTTTGCTTGATTTGAAGTCCAAACAAGAAATTCAACTCACCCATCATGCTTATCTTGAATTTCTTACGCATACAATTTAAATTCTTGACATAAAGTATCATTAGTAACACCAAATATAGTATCATTAACATAAGTTTGAATAAACAACAAATTACTATTTTCTTTTTTTGTAAATAAAGTAGTATCAACTATTCCTTTAGTAAAACCATTTTAAAGAGGGAAAGCGCTTAATCTATCATACTAAGCTCTATGAGCTTATTTCAAACTATACAAATCTTTTGAAAGTTTGAAAATGTGATCAAGTACATCATGAATTTCAAAATTAGGAAGTTGCTCTACATACACCTCCTTTTAAAGAAAACCATTTAAGAAATGACTTTTAACATCCATTTAATAAATTTTAAAGCTTATACAAGAAGCAAAAGTAAGTAAAAGTCTAATAGCTTTTAATTTTGCTACTGGTGTAAAGATTTTTCCATAATCAATTTCCTCTTCTTGGTTATACCCTTTTACCACAAATCTTGCCTTATTTATAACAATATTTCCATCTTCATCAAGTTTATTTTTAAAGATCCACTTAGTACCAATAATTTGATGATCATTGCGTCTAGGTACTAAAGTTCAAACTTGGTTTCTTTCAAATTGGTTCAACTCTTCATTCATGACTGAAATCTAACTCTCATCACTTTAAGCTTTATTTATAGTTTTAGGTTCAATGTTAGATACGAATGCCATATGAAGCAAATCTCTAAAGGAGGATTTAGTTGCTACACCTCTTCCTACTTCACCTATAATTTTGTTAGAAGGATGGTCTTTCTTAAATTTCTACTCTCTTAGTAAGCTTCTATCTGTCCTAACCTCCTTACTTGGTTCAACTATAGACTTATTAGGTGAAGGTTGGATTTCTAAGGATTCTTCCTTAAGTTCTTCTAATCCTAATTTCTCCAAATCTTTGGATAAACCCATATTATCATTATCAACACTCTTTTTGATACCAAATGGATTAGACTCATCAAACACAACATACATTATTTCTTTAATCATCATAGTCCTCTTTTTATAAAATCTATAAGTTGTACTAGTAAAAGAGTAACCAATAAAAATACTTTCTTCTGATTTAATATCAAATTTACCTAAATTATTTTTAGTATTAAAATTAAAGCATGTACAACCAAAAACTTTGAAATAACTCACCTTTGGTTCTTTCCATACTAAAATTCATATGATGTTTTATTCATGTAAGGTCTTATGTAGACCTTGTTAGATACATGACATGCACATGTAACGGCTTCCACCTAAAAATATTTAGGAATACGATATTGATTCAATATGGTTCTAGTCATTTCTTGTAAAGTTCTATTTTTTCTCTCAACAACTCCATTTTATTTAGGTGTTCAAAGAATTGAAAAATTTTGAAAAAATATCATTTTCTTCATCATACATATCAAACAATTCATTTTCAAATTATCTACCATGATCACATCAAATTGAAGTAATCATGTAGCCATTTTTCAATTGAACTCTCTTTACAAATTTAACAAAAAAATCTAAAACTTTTATCTTTATTAGTAAGAAACATAACCCATATAAATTTAGTATAATCATCAATAATCACATATACATATAATTTACTACCTAAAATTGCAACTCTAGATGGTCTAAATAAATCCATATGCAGTAAATATAAAGGTTTAGAAGTTGTTATCATATTTTTCTTCTTAAATGAGACCTTGATTTGCTTGCCCATTTGACATATATTATACATCTTTTCTTTTTTATACTTCATTTTAGGTAGACCGGTCACTAGCTCCTTATTGCAAAGATTTGAAATCTGCTCCATACTAGTATGAATTAACCTTCAATGCCACATCTAAATATCCTCATTCATAGAAATCAAATACTTACCTTTTTGGTTAAAAAGATTATTCAAATTAATAATATAAATATTTCCTACTCTTTTACCACAAAAAACAATACAATTATCAATTACTTTAGAAATTATGCGAGATTTACCTTCAAAAGAAACTTCTAAACCTTTATCACATAATTACCTCACACTTAACAAATTATACTTAAACCTTCTACTAACAATACCTTATTAATGGTAGCATTATTCTTACCAAATTTACCAATGCCAATTATCCTACCTTTGACATTGTCTCTATATGTGACATATCCACCATCTTTATCTTTTAAAGAAATAAATTGAGAGGCATCTCCTATCATATGCCTAGAGAATCCTCTATCTACATACCATGAATTCCTATTGAAATCCTACAAAATAAAGAAAATCATTTAACTTTAGGTATTCACATAAATTTAGGTCCTTGAAGTTTAGAAACCTTTTTAGTTTCTAAAGACTTAAGCAAAATAAAAAATCTAGATAGTTTATCAAAAAAAAAAATTAAGTGACCAAACCTACTACAATAATCATAAACATAAGTAACTTATGAAAATACATATTTTGTCTAAAGATGTTCTTATATGCAACTCTTGATGCATCATTTCTAAAATTTCTTCTTTGTTGAAATATTAGCCTTAGATTAGTGTAAAAAATATTTCTTGATATATGAGTATGCATAAAATGTGCATGTGAGTGTATAGGTAGAGTGTTCATACGTTGTGGCCTATATGCATTATACGATGATTTGACATTTGTAAAGAAACTATGTATTTTCTTAGGTGCTTGCACATTTTTCTAGATGTGGATTTTGAAACATATATAAAAGTATGATGAATGTTTCTAGATTGAATCCTAGAAGATTATGCACCATTATTAAAAGATGACATAGGAACATGCTCTTAATCTAAACTTTTTCCATTCACAAAAATAGTTTTGGCATTAGGTGTTTCATTCGCTTACGTGAAGCCTAACCCTCATTTATCATTTGAAACCTTTTGAGCACTTAACATGTTATCCAACTTTTCTTTTCCCTTTGTAAACTTTTCTAATGATTCTTTAATTTTTTTTACCTCATTCTTTAATGAATCATTTTCTTCCATTATCCTTTTTCTATCATCATCAAACTCCACACTCTTATATTTTAAGCCATGCAAATCATTCTTTAGCTTCTCATTCTCTAATCTAAAATCATCCATTAATTTCATGCATTCCTTATATTTGGAGGATAATTTCCTCCTTCTCATGATAGCACGTTATAACCAATTCATCATAGCTTAAACTAACATCTATAACAATATTCTCATTCTCATCATCATCATTAAAATGGGAAGAAGATGGTACCCCATCATCCAAGGCTATGAGACAAAACCTAGCACTTTCATTTTTGGATTTTTCACTTTCCTCTTCGCTTTTGGACTCCCATAAGGCCTTTCAGGTTCTTTCCCTTGTTGTCCTTCTTTTCTCTTCTTTCTTTCTTAATGCTTTTTTCTTCCTTCTCATTCTCCTTAAGTAGTGGGTAATGACTCTTCAAATGTCTCGATTTGCTACATTAAAAACAATTAACATTAGTATAATTTCTCTTGTAATGATACTTACCTTACTCTCTCTTTTTTTAGTGTGCCTTCTTCTTCAAGCATTTGTTAAATTTTTTGGTAAGGAGAGCTATCTCATCATCACTATCTTCTAAAGAGCTTCCTTCTTTACTAAACTCATCTTTCTTAGCTTTGAATGTCAAGTTATTCTTTCTTGATGAAGCTTCGTCCTCTTTTGCCTTTGGGTCCTTCATCATCATCTCATGTGTATGTAATGAACCTATCAATTCTTCCAAAGGTAAAACATTAAGATCTTTAGCCTCTTGGATAATGGTTAACTTTGCCTCCCATTCCTTAGGTAAAGATCTCATATTCTTTCTAATAAGTTCAATATTTTAATATGTTCTTCCTAAAACCTATAATGCATCTATGATGTTAAAAAATATAGTATAATGTGAGAAGTACTTTCATTATGATGCATTGAAAACAATTCATATTGATGAATGAATATAGATATTTTACTCTCTTTCACTTAGTTGGTGCCTTCATGATTAATTTCTAAGATGTGCTAAAGTTTTTTTAGTCGTTTCACATATAGACACTTTATTGAATTCACTTCAACTCAGTGTACAAAAGAAAATATGAACAACTATACTATTTAGTGAAATTAATCTTTCATCTTCCATCTCCCATTCTTCATTCACCTTGGGGATCCTTTGACTATTTTCCATCTTCATGGGAATATGCGGCCTTTCACTCATTATATCCCACAATTTAACATTTTTGGCTTGAAGGAAAAACTTCATCTGAGTTTTTATAATACAAGTACTCATTCACATTACAGAAAGGAGACCTACTCACATTTTGACCTTCATAATTAGATGAACTTCCCAAATGTGTTATTATGGATGCTTACTCACAATTTTATTAGAAATTAATGTAAATGTGATACCTAAGGTCTGATACCAATTGTAAGCCTAAAAGACACTTAAGAGGGCTAAATTGAGTGAATAAAATTTTCTTAGTAAATTAATTAAGCCATCCACTTAAGCCAATTCAAACTAGATGCAATTACTAAATCAATATTTAATTTAATGTGATATAAAAATAAATGCCAAATAAATAACAATGAAGGCAAAAATAAACCACAAAGATACCAAGGATGAAGAAAGATACCAAGGTTTATAGAAGTTTGGGTACCCCAAAGATAGACTATGTCTTCTCTTTAACAACTTGTTAGAAGTTTTCACTAACAAATAAAAGACAATTACAATATTCTTCTAGGTTGAAGAGTAATCATTATAAGACACAATCTTCTTCTAAGTTGAAAAGTTACTCTTACAAGACACAATCTTCTTGTTGAAGGTGAAGAGTAATTTTAGATAAATTTTTATATGGAAAAGAGGAGCCTTCACAAAATTAACCAACCAAATAGTTCAAAAAAATCCCCTTACAAGTATCCAAATACACTTACAGAGGTGCTTTACTTAAAACTTGATTAAAATAAATAAGGGCTTTAATGCTTTAAAAAACAATATGAATGATTAATGACACTTTTGAAAGCTTTAAAAAACTTAATATGATAGATGTGATGCACTAAAAAGGTGTATGAATGATGAATGATAATTTGGAAAAAATGTATTAAATCTAGATAGATTTGAGAAATAAGCTTGTAAATGCTTCCAGACACCAAATTAAGCCTTTAAAAATTCACTTATATAATCAATGAAATTCTTAAGGACTTGAACAAATAGAATATAGCAATTTAAAAGCAATAAATTCAGATTTAATCACTCTAATATGTCAATGAATGATAGAGCATGTAAATCTGGATAGTTTTAAGCAAATTGTAAATTTGAAGCTTAAAATAAAAATAAAAGTGCTTAAAAAACAAAACAAAAACTCTAGGACAGTCTTGACACCTTAAATAAACTAAACATAACAAATTTGCATACCCAGAAACTGATTAAGATGGTCAAAATTGAGATTAACATAAGAATAGAACAACTAGAAATAGTTTTATTATTTATGACTTTATGACCTTCAAAATGCCAATATAACCACTCAATAATGCACAAAATTAATTTATGAAGTTTTTGAACACTTAAACAAACTAAGAAAAATAGATTTAAAAACCCAAAAATGGATTAAGAATATCAAAACTAAAGTTCAAACAAGAGCATTAATTACAGTGATAGTTTTGATGTTGTTGCATTAGTTAGGTGATTTAAAAACTTTGAATGATATTGAAATGATTTTACTTTGAAAACCAACGGAATTAAGGCAAGTGCACCTATGGCAAAAGTAATATAGTGGCGTAAATTTAAGACTCCAGATGTCGATCCCATGGGGAAAAAATTAGCTTAATTACTAGGTCGATTAGATTACAATTATTTAGGAAAAATCCAAATAATTTGATTAAAAACCTGAAAATTGCTAAAACTAAACTAACTTGGCTTAAATAATTTAAAAATGATTTTTAATTGCTTTAGAAAAATTTTGAAAATTAATAAATGTGTAAATTAGCAAATGATTAGATGATTGATGATTTAACTAAACTTTAAAAACATTTAAGGTCTAATTCAAGTTTCTTCAGAAGATCAAAACAAATCTATGGTAAAGACTTTGCTTTTTCTCCATTTAATCTTGTTTAAAGTTGGGTTATACTTTAAAATCAAGTAAATGATCTTTAATTTCAAGAAGGTGAGTTTTAAAAAACTAATCTCAGATATCTAGCTTTTACAAAAATTCAGGTTTGGTCATGCAAGGATTAATTCGTATTGTTTATTGATTTTTCTAACAATTTAAGATGATTTCTCATACTTAACTTATCTTAAAAACTAATCTTAAGTGGTCAGCCTAAAATCAGTTCATTTAATCCTTCAATAAACAAAATACAAAACCTTTAACATGTCTTTAAGCTCTCTTAAATGATACAAACATCAATCCTTAGCAATAAAAATGATTTAGCCACACATACAACTTATGAAACATATCTTGATAGATCTATAAAAACAAGTTGAAATAATAAGTTTAGAGTGTACAAAACAGGTTTACAAGAGTTCTGGACGTGTTTTGTAACTCCCAACTTAATCTGGAATACAACACAACCTCTAATTCGATTCAAACTTGTAGAAAAATCAAAGAACATAAAAGGTTGTAAGCATAAGAACAAGTACTTTGATTAATCCAAAAACAAGAGCATAATAACAAGTAATATGAGTTAGAAACCCCTTAAATATAAGTTGTAAACTCAGAGCTATGTTTATACACTAAACTCAAATGTTCAGAAACTCAGAATAAATACACAAATTAAAGAACAAAGTGTTTGAAGTTAAAGGACTTTTTTTTCTCTATCATTTATTTTTCTTCTTTTTTTCTTTTGATTTTTTTCTTTTTTTTCTTTTTGAAAAAAAATAAAGGAACAATAAACAAAACGGTAGCTAAATGCACTGTGCTCTATAAGTAGAAGTACTAATAACATCTCAAAACATCCTAGAAAAAAATTGTAGCCAAAATTCCAATTAATGCAAACTTAGGACACTATTAAACTTATGATTGGGTAAGTTAATGGGGTTTGAGGGTTTTAAAATGAGGTGTTTTCTTCATGAAACAAAAAGGTCAAAGGCTCAAAGGGATTTTTAAGGGATAATGACATAGGTTGATCATTTAAGCTAAAGGTTAAAAGAAATAGGGCCTTTATCACTTCTATTTAGCATGCATCTAGTAGATTCAAATTGGTTCAGAGTAAGTTCGAAAGGTAATTACTTATGAGAGTATAACACTAACAAAAAATGAAATGAATTTGGAATAGAGTCATATAGGCTCAACTCCTCGCATAGGCTTAATTGAAGACCCATCCTGTTTCTATACATCACCTAATCACTCTAATGTCAATTTCTGGGTAAGCCTATGTAACAAACTACTTAAGTTAATCTGCATGATTTACTTTCTATTCAAGTGACCTAGTTCAACTTCAAGCATGCATCTCAATTCCATTCTAATTACTATGATAGAATTTCATAGTAACATATCATTACGAAGGATTACAAAGGTTCAAACGTAGGGAAAAATGACATGTAAAAAAAAACTAGTACTAAAACTCTATCATGCATCCTAAATGACATGCAAACATGCAATGCAAACACAAACACCAACTTTTGTAAACATAATATGAAACAATTAGCTACCTCCCCATACTTGAAGGTGAGGATAATAGCAAAAGCAAAGAACACAACTACAAAATCACAAAATAATCAAATTCACAAAGCAACCAAAACAAATGAAAAACAATTAAAATAAACAAACAAAAACTAAAAGGGGTGGTAAGAAAACTTATGGAGAGGGGGGTGGCGACAGGGTGGGTGAAGGAACGTGAAGTCCTTGCATCACCCAGGCTTTGTAGATTTTCTTCTCCATGCGACGCTAGCATCTGATTACAGTTTGCATATGCTCATTTAGTGTGGCAAATTGCTGTTATGTTTGCTTGTTTTGGTCTTTAAGGAGAGTGTAAACCTTCTTCCAACTCGCTTCATCTAAATTCCCACTTGAATCATCATCATATGAGGGGGCCTCCTTGAGGCTTGATGGCTCACCCGCAAACCTGTGCTTGACAGCTGTTCAAGTCCTAGGATCTCGAAGTTCCTTGTTGCAATGCCACATAATTTCAGAGTGGCGTAGATAAGCGATATCAAAATACTCACAGGAAACAGGGGTTAGTCTAACAGTATTAATATCAAAATGCTGAGCTAAAGCCGTGGCTACATACCCTAGGCCTAGATAATTTCCCTTCTTAGCCACTGATTGAATTAAAGCGGGAAAGAAATACGAGGACATTCATACTTTGATCTTTTCTTCATTATACCACAATAAAAATAACTCTCAAGCTGAACATTTGTTACCTTGCGTTTTAGAAAAGACAGCATAGCATATAAACTTATGCAGTACCAAGCGTTCAGGACTGAGAATATTGGTGGCATTATAAGCATTTTGTGGTTTACATTCTGGAAGTTCAGTAAAAAAAATGCCAATAATTTTTTGTAGTGAAATTTTGATGGACATCCTCTACATGTCCCTTAGGAAAGCCAAAGAGTGAATTTAAAACCTTTTCATCTAACTTATGCGCGTTACCCCTTAACTTAAACCAAAATTCGGTAGCAGCAGGCGATTTAAAACGTAAGGTAGTAAAAAACTTAATGATCAATTTCGTAAAAATGAGATAATCCATTTGAACAAACTGTGTCCATCCATTTTTAGCACACAATCGTAATAATCTCTCTTTGAGTCCTACTTCTTCCAATAGCACAAAATCGAAATAGAGAGGCGTGAGAATTTTTTTTACCTTTTAAAAGGTTGTATCTAGTGCCTTCCTCTTGAGAAAAGATAGGGAAAGGTACTCCAAAATCCGTGGAGATATCCCTTGCATCACGACCCTCCGTTTCGGCTTGGATAGGGAAAGGTGCTCTGTTTCTAACTCCAATGCTCCATGGCTAAATACTTGAATGACCTTAAAAGGTCCACTCCACCTTGACTTGAGCTTTCCGGGAAATAACCGAAGTCGTGAATTGAACAAAAGCACCAAGTCCCCACTCTTGAACTCTTTTTTCTTGATGTGAGTATCATGCCACTTCTTTGTCCTTTCCTTGTACAGCTTGGAGTTCTCGTAAGCATAAAATCTCAACTCTTCCAATTCATTAAGCTGTAACAATTGCTTCTCACCTGCTCGCTTCCAGTCTATGTTCAACTTCTTTAGTACCCAATAAGCCCGATGCTCCAACTCTATTGGTAGATGGAAAACTTTTCCATACACAAGTCGATATGGTGTGGTACCTATGGGTGTTTTGAACGCTGTCCTGTAAGCCCGTAAAGTGTCATCTAGCCTCGAAGCCCAATCCTTTCTGGAAGTGCTCCCTACCTTCTCCAAAATCTTTTTCAACTCTCTGTTCACCACTTCCAGCTGGCCACTGGTTTGAGGGTGGTAAGGAGTCGCCACTCAGTGATGTACATTGTACCTTTCTAACAAAGCTTCAAAAGGTTTGTTGCAAAAATGACTCCCTCCATCACTTATGATCGCTCGGGGCACCCCAAATAGAGTGAAAATCTTCTTGATGAACCTTTGCACTACCTTACCATCATTGGTTAGGGTGGCTATGGCTTTAACACACTTGGAAACATAATCAACTTTAACCAATATATAAGAATTACCTGATGAAGATGTGAATGGTCCTATAAAGTCCAATCCCTAAACATCAAATATCTCCACCTCCATGATATTGGAAAGTGGCATTTCATCCCTCTTCGAAATATTGCCTTCTCTTTGACACCAGTCATACTTTAACACAAAATGTCGAGCATCTTTAAATAAGGTTGGCCAAAAGAATCTACATTCCAAAACATGGACAGCCATTTTATTCGCTCCATAATGTCCTGTATATGCTGAATTATGGCAATGGGTCAAGACTTTAAGAATTTCATCATTAGGAACACACCTATGGATCAAATTTTCAGCACATATTTTATATAACACAGGCTCATCCCAAATATAACGAGAACACTGGAATATGAAATGCTTCCTTTGTTGGTAAGAGAGATCGGGAGGAAGAATACCACCTAAAAGGTAGTTAGCAATATCGGCAAACCAAGGAAGAAAAGGGTTATCTACCATCATCAATGCTTCATCAGGGAAACGCTCATTGATTTCCTCTTCTTCTACTTTCTGGTGCCCTCCTTCAAGTCTTAAGAGGTAGTCCGTTACAACATTTTTTGCTTCATTCTTATCTTTAAACTCAAGGTCAAATTCTTGGAGTAGAAGTACCCACCGGATGAGCCTTGCCTTGGCATCTTTCTTAGCAAAAAGATATCGCAACGCCGCATGATCTATAAAAATAATAACATGTGAGCCCAAAAGATATGAACGAAATTTCTCACATGCAAATACTACAGTAAACAACTCCTTTTTTGTTGTGGTGTAGTCCAGTTGTGCTCCCGTCAAGGTCTTTCTTCTGTAGTAAATGGTATGGAGTCTCTTTGCCTTCCGTTGTCCAAGCACACACCCAATGGCATGGTCGCTTGCATCACACATAATCTCGAAAGGGAGCGACTAATCCAGTGATTCCAAAATGGGCGCTGTTATAAGTGCCTTCTTCATCCTATTAAAAGCATCCAAACAATTATCATCAAATACAAAAGGCACATCTTTAACCAATAAATGAGTCAAGGGTCTATAAATGGAAGAAAAATCCTTGATGAACCTTCTGTAGAACCCTGCATGACTAAGAAAAGCTCGAATGCCCTTGATGTTGGTAGGAGGTGGTAGCCTTTCAATAACTTCAGTCTTAACACAATCCACCTCAATCCCCTTGTGTGAGATGTTGTGGCCCAATACCACTCCCTCTTACCCCATAAAATGACACTTCTCTTAGTTCAAAACTATATGAGACTCCTCACATCTTTGAAGCACTCTGTCTAAATTAAACAAACAATGATCAAAAGAGTCTCTAAAACCATAGACGTCATTCATAAAAACCTCCATGAATTTTCATTCATGTCTGAAAATATTGCCATCATGCACCTTTAAAATGTTGCAAATATATTGTATAGGCCAAAGGACATCCTCCTGTAAGCAAAAGTCCCATAAGGACAAGTAAAGGTGGTCTTCTCCTGGTCTTGCAGATATATAAATAACTGATTGTAACCTGAATATCCATAAAAAAATAAATAAAATGCATGACCAGCTACCCTCTCAATCATTTGGTCCATAAAAGGTAAAGGGAAATGATCTTTCTTGGTGGTCAAATTGAGCTTTCGATAATAAATATACACTCTCCAACCTGTGATGGTCCTAGTAAAAATCCTTTCACCTTTTTCATTCTCCATCACTGTCATGCCTCCCTTCTTAGGCATGCACTACACCGGACTCACCCACTCACTATCTAAAATGGAGTAGATGATCCCTGCATCTAAAATCTTCACTACATCCTTCTTCACTATGTCTTCTTTATAACCTCCTGCATGTTTGGATTTAACCTCCTCTGTCTCTCCCTCACTATCTTACATCCTTCCCCCAAGTTAATCCTATGCATCACAATATTGGTGCTAATCCCCCTAATATTAGAAATCTGCCATCTCATGGCTCTCATCCTCTTCTTAATGGTCTCTACCACCTTCCCCTCTTGAACACAATCTAATTGGTTGGAAATGATGATGGGTAAATTGTAATCCTTACCTAGAAAGGTATATCTCAAGTGAGAAGGTAAGGGTTTAAGCTCCAAAGTGGGTGGTGTGATAATGGACGGTGGTGTGTTCTCTCCAATTTGTCATTTTCAACACCCTCATATAATTCATCTTCTATCACACTCTCATCCT
>JAOXYD010260716.1:0-15788 GCA_028565735.1 Pinacopodium congolense
TCTTCATCATTAAGATCCATTCTGCAAATCAAACATAATAAGGCATTAATTAAATAATTAAACACTGAATTAGGGGTCATAATTTAACAAATTGACCATTAAACTATAACAATATGACCCTTATCAAGTAACACCATGTCCTATGTTTTAAGTTGCTTTATTCCACGCATACCTTCTTTCTTAGACCTACATAAATAATTCGATTAAACCTTAGAACTATGCTAAAAATTTGTGGTTCTTACGAAAGAAAATTCCTAAGTTTACTCTCTATTTCCTTTATTGTAGAAGAAGGCATTAAAAATTTTGTAGCTTAGTATACTTGGAACCTTGATAGGATAGAAATTATTAATTTCAATCTTTCGATGTAGGACAAGAACCTATTTTTTTAGGATTTAAGTCTCAATTTTCTCTAATAGAGGTTCACAATTTCTCTTAGTAAGTTTGTTTGAGAAAAGAGAGATACCAAGGAATTTAATAGGACGTTACCTTATTTATATTCCTATAATCTTGGTAAAACCTCTCTCTTAGTCTCTATTAGAATTGGACGAGAACATCTAACATTTAAAGAAATTAATACCAAGACAAGAAAAATTTGAAAAAAAAAGGCTTTCAAATAAGGTCTTTATAGGGTGAATATTAACCTGAAAAAACAGGAAAAAATCATTTCCAGATGAGAAAGCTTGAGTTTTAAGCATCTCTAGTGAAGTTTGAGGCCTTAGTTATTAAAGGTGAAGTGAACAAGGATTTGAGAAAGAGCCTCCATACAAGTGATAGAAAAGATAAAGTGAGAGGTGGTCTCCTTGAATTAACCTTGATTTATCCTTAAAGAACTTAGAAGGCGCACCATTTATAAGAATGGAGAAGAAGATGGAAATGATACACTCCCTAATCAAACCTATAAAAGTAGCAAGGAAACCTACTATTCAAGGACGTCAAAAACAAAATCCCATTAAATTAAGTAATACATTTTTATTAAGTTAATCTTTAAAGAACATCTATCATGGCCATTACCATCTTATTATAATTATAATAAGATGGTAAATCAACTTCTAAGACTCATGAGTATAAAATTTATCTCTTAATCAAGTTAAACATATGCAAGGTCAATGCATGGTTCTAACATCTAACAATATGAAGGTTTGAATTTATACATATAAAATTTTAACTATTCTTGGCATTAATATATTTGATTTATTTATTATTTTATTAAATTATTTCTACTATTGTATTTAATGATACTTTTTTTTGCTTCAATATTATATGGTGACAATTTATTTTGGTAATTGAAAGAGAAAGTTCTCTTAACATTAAGATGCCTTAATTTAACATTTTGCATGGAGGCTTCACAACTTCATTCAGGTCAAGTACACCTAATGACAAAGCATCATGTGAAAGTGAGACCATTCTAGTTGCTTGAGTTTGATATTTATAAAATTTCATGCAAGTAAATGTACAAGATGTTCCATTTAATATACATATATGGTAACACTTTCATGAGAGTTATCAAAACATAATTTACGAAATAAAATAAGAAGTTTAGAAATACCTTAATGAAAATATTATTAAGCTAGAGTCTTGTTGGTTCTAAATGGTACCTAGGAGGAAGATATGAATTAGGTTTTCTAAATTTTTTAAAGCTAATTATATCTAACTACAAAATTCCTCTAAAAAAAATATGCGAAATTTCAAAAAATTCAGCAAATAATATATTATGAATTGAAATTAAACAAACTTAAAAAGTAAAAAAAGGGGTAAGAAGGCCGTAAACCAAATTTATAGTGGTTTGGTAAGTAGTTCCAAACCTATGTCAACTCTCCTACATATTTTTAGGTATTTTGTTATCATCAAAGTCACTTGTTCATAATAGGTCCCTTCTTCCAAAGCTTTATGGTAACCTTTATGACTTTACAGTCTCACAAATCACAAATATTTAAAAATATAATTGAAAGATATCTCATTTTACTTATAAAGTGTTTAAAGATACTTCATAAAATCATTAAAAAAGTATGCACAAAAACAACCTTGAAAGCAAATAAAAAATTAACTAAACTTCATAAACAACTGCTTAAAGTGCCTTAAATCTCTTGTATATGTTCTACATAACTTTTAGTTGTCTTACATACTACCCAATGCATATATTTATAGTAAAAATTCAGCTAACTAACTATCTGCGACCATTATATAAAATCAAAATCCATTAAATTCATTTTATCATTAATTTTTGTCCATTGGAATACGATTTTCACCACTATTAGTCAACTAGTATCATGCATAAACTAACTTATTAGTATTATGAAATTCACGCTATTTGACCAGTTAAACCCTTTCAACAACCTAAACTATTTTTAACGTTTCAAAACACATTCAAATCAACTTTAAAAAATTCCCAACACTTCAAACAAATTTCTTAACACTCACATCATAAGCTTCTCCAAAATCATTTTTATGCATCAAAAGGATTATTTTAAAACCATTCCCACACATAATTTCTTTTAGTTATGCAATTTATATGCAAAAACTAATCATGAATACAATTATGTATGATCGCTATATAATGACTTTGTAGTTAGGAGTAATTTGGTAGGTAAACTGTTGAAGAGAATAGATCAAGCATTTATCAATCCACACCTACTCTTTAGTGCTAAAATTCACTTTCTTAAAATGATATTAGATGAAATCATGAGATAGATTGGCAAAAGTCTTATGAAAATCAAGTTTCAATAATTATTAAGCTATTTTTTCTTTCGGAAAATGAATTATCTTATTACATGTAACTTGTCATCAAGGATTTACCATAAAAAGTTTAGATGTCCTAATTGATATTTTTTTCATAATTCCACTTTATGATAAATGAGATAAGGGCTTGGTGCCTGCACCAAATTTACCTATTGTCATGAAATCCCATGTAATTATAAACAAATTAACTAAAATAAAGGCTATGTCTTCTTAGAAGTGCAAAATTTAAAATGTATGGAGTTAGGTCCTTATTTAAATTACAGTAGCTCTTTTAAAGAATTTTCTATATCAAGCTATAACAAATTAGATTTCTTATCTCTCCATCAAGTAACTACTCCAATTATCATATTTAAATAATTTGTTAAAATATTCAAAACTTCTTGTAGAAACCCAAGTTTAACACGAGAACAAGTAGACCTTAAATTAGGCTATATTTATCACTAATTTTAGAATAAAATGAAAGCAAAAAGTTCTTTGTTTTTTTCTCCATCTTTACATATTTTTCCCTTTATTTCTATAAAGAATTATCATTTTTGTAAGCTTTATATAAATCACCATAAATAAAATTTGTTTCAATAAATTTTTGAAGGATAAGATTTCTAGAATAAAAAGCAAACATTTTAGTTCTTTCAACTTAAATTATAGGTTCCTAGTTTTATCATAAAGATTAATAATGTTCTATTCCAATCTTTTATTGGATGTTTGAAAAAGTTAAAAAAGGATAGACATTGACTAAAAGTGGGAGGTAATTTTTAATCTCTTCTTTCAATTTAAACATATGTAGAAGTTATCTAGTATTAAAAGTTTAGAATAAAAAAGAAGGTAAGTAACAATGTCTAAAATAATAAGAGAGAAACCATACAAAATTTGGGAGGTGCTAAAAAACAAAAATCTTTCGATTATGAAGAAAGGAAAATAGATGCATGGATTCTAGATTCACCATTAGAAATGGATATAGAGCTATACAATAATTTACCTAAAATGATACAAATTAATATCAAGAACATGTTATTCTAAATCAACATTAATAAGACAAAATTTTGGAAAATCATTTTTGCACCTTTACCTGAATTTTTCTTAAATTTTTAATAGCTATATAAGCCTTGATAAAGTGCCTAACAAGTACTATAAGAATCTCATAATTCCACAGTTGCTCTTTGATGAAGTCCACCTTGTGGTCAATGTGTTTTCCAAAGAGAACAACCTTCTAGGTTCCCAATTCATCTTTGTTTCCCCTCCTAAAAATAGAATCCCTCTCAAAGGTACCCCTCCTAGTAAATAAGGAGCCTTTATTATATTATGGAGTGATTTCAATAATGAAATGGCCAACACTAACAGAGATCCTATATCTTAATAGTGTTAAATAAAATCCCTTAAATGAGAACCCCTCAGATTATTAGGAGCTAGAAGATTTTGCTTAGTAATGAATGCTTGGGTAGCCTAAAATCACTCACTGATCCCCCTAAGAGGATGATGATGGAATGCCTAGGGTCCTCCCTTCACTTTAAATTACTAGGAGAGGTGTATTAATATTGAAAATTTTCCTAATGAAATATTTTTTATAGAGGAGAGTAGCCTCCCTTATTGTAATTAAATTTGTTGTAAATATATGAAGAAAATTAGGGATAAAGAATGTATTGATCAATGAAGATGAAATCTTTCTATTTATTTTTTCTAATGTTGAAGGAATAAAAATAGCATTGGAACATAAGCCTTGCACATTAGTGGTAGAACCATTTTTCTTAAGAAATGGAGTAATAAGGAGGGGATCCCTTGTATGCTAAATTAGGCTAAGTTCCATAATATCCACATCGATTATGGAAAGATAGGAGGCTTGAGTTATATTGCAAGTGTAATAGGCTGACGATTACATTACATATTGATAAGACGACAATAAAAATGAAGAGGATAAGCTATGCAAGCATTAGTATGGAGGTAGAATTGGAAAAATTTATACCTGAAAAATATAAAGTCATAGTTTAAAAAAAAGATATATTAAAGAAGGAATTAGAGATTAAATTTTCTTATGATTGGATTCTTAGCTAGGGAATGAAATTGGAGAAAATGAATATGTAAGGAGAAAAGTATGAAGTTCTTAATTAGTAGTTATAAGGAGGTAATGGGTGGTGGTGTCATTAGTAAAGCCGAGAGTAAGTTGATTAAGCAAATAGATACTAATTTGGATCCTATTAGGCCATAAGTACAATTGAAGGAAGTTTAGAATCATAAAGATCTAGCCTAAACTTGCATAGTAAAGTACCACGAGGAATCCCTAAACAATGTTTTCATCTCATTGACAAAAAATTCTTCATAAAAAAAATGACTTGATAAGAGAATATAGAAATAAAATTACAAAAATCTAGAGTATAAATATATTTTATAGCATCAAAAAGATTTAAAAAACTCCTCATCTTGAAGTCTTATAATGAGCTTATCTTGTTTCATATGAATAATGGTCCTCCTATTTCCATAAACAATCTCCTAAGGTTGATAAGAATGCCCTAATCCTCTTCTATACCCATCATTAAGAAATCAACTAAAAAGATAAATTTATCTACTTTTTCAAGCACATCTTCGATAACTTCACTAAGATATATGATTGAGATTGAGCAATCTACTAATTGCAATGAAACTGTTAGCAACCTTGGATCTGCTACTTCCAATTTTCTTAAGATAGATAAAGGAATTAGTTTAATATTAGCTATTAAATTTATTAAAGTCCCATCTATCTCTAAGCTACCAATAATATAAGGAATAATAAAACTTCCTTGATCTTTTCACTTCATTGGTAACTTCTTTAATAAAATATCCAAGCATTCTTGTTTAACTTAATAATCTCATACTCCTCCAATCTTCTCATTGGAAAAGATATTTTTAAGAAAATTAGCATAATGGGGCATATGTACTAATGCCTTTGTAAAAGGAAATATTAATGTGAAATTTCTTAGAAATCTCTAAAACCTACAAAACACTTATCCAATTAGTTACTTTTAAGCTTTTGAGGATATAGTATTTTAGGTCTTATCGATTTGATGTTCATATATGAAAATAACCTAAGACAATTCTTCAGTGTAGCTAGTTCACCTCCTTTCTTACCTCTTAAAACATTCCTTCATCACTCTCATGCATCACTTCTTCTTTCCTCTCAACTCTTGTAACTTTTTTCCACTCCTTAATGAAATTGTTTTAGCCTACTGTCATGGGTTAGCTTGAGTTGTGCTTGGCAATGGCTGTAATATCCTCTCCTTTATCATATTGATAAGTTGGTTCACCTAGTTTATCCAAATTTATAAATGAAGCCCCCTAATTCTGCATCCTTATCTTTTGATTTTTCATCCTCGATTAATATATGGCTATATACTTAATAGCTTCTCCACATTAACTTTATTTTGTGGTAAAGATGTATTGGTTTATAATCCAAAGTTGGTGCTCTTTATGTTTTAGAGGTTAAGGCTATTCCACTGGATTGCTACTCCTGGAAAACCTTGCCCAGATCCTCCATCCTAGATTTTGCGTATTCAAAGCAGGATCCCCTACCTAACTTAGTTACCCATATTGTGTGCTTATTTTTGCTATCAAGTAAATAGATTCCCCTCTTTGCAATTTGGGGATGTGTGAGCATTTCCACCATAATGATTGAATAGAACTTGAACTTGAATAGTTAGACTCGAATCTCTCTTTACAATTTACATTAGACTGCATAGTTTTTTTGTCAATACTTTTATTTAGTTAGCCAGTGCCACTGCGTTATCCATTACATGCACTCCAATAGGCCTTCTAGGATGCTTCTCTGAATAGTATTGAAAACTATTAGTGGCTATCTCCTTGATTAGTTTATAGACTTGATCCAATGTCTTCCTCATAAAATTTCCTCTTTTAACTGCATCTACAATCCTCCTTGCCAATGATATAACTTTAGTATAAAATATTTCTACTTTCTACTATGTAGAGAAACTATGAATACAACACTTTGCTAGCATATCACGAAATCTTTACCATGCCTTATATAAATTTTCATTCTCGTTCTGGATAAAATAGGTGGTCTCTAAGTTCATCTTTACAGTCTTTGTAGGTGGAAAAAACTTCCCTAAAAATAGCTTCATTAACTCCTCTAACGTGGTTATTAATCTTAATTGTAGAGTTGATAAACATGCTCTTGCCTTATTCTTGAGATAAAAAGGGGATAACCTTAGTTTAACTGCTTCCTCTGACACTTCATTTTACTTGAATAGATCACAAATGTCTAAAAGTCTCTTAAAATGGGTGTTTAGATCTTCTAATGGTAGTCTTCCAAACCAATATATTTTAATAATTGTAATTTTAACATAAAAATCTCAAAGTTATTTGCATTGGCTCTTAGCCTCATGATATTAGCTATATGTCTATTGTTGTTGCTTATAGTTAGGTTAATCATTGTAGGCTCTCTTCTCTCTTCTTAATGATATGCAACAACCTCTTCTTGTGGATTCAATCTTTTGGTTATGGTTTAAACCCTAACTTTTCTTCCAAGAGAAAATATTCTTCCAATTTTCTAATTTCACCAATTTCTAGCCTTGATATACTTGCTTGAGCTAACCTTGTCTCCTTTCTTAACCTGAAATTTTAATAAATTCTTAGGTCTTCAAACATTAGTTTGCATACAATAAATAAAATTGAAAACAAAATAAAACAAAATAAAAGGAAGAAATAAAGTATGTAAAAATGAAAAAAAATAAATAACTAAACAAATAAAATAAAACATGTATAAAGTAATCAACACCATTTTATCCCTAATATTACAAAGGCATACTCCCGAAAATAGTGTCAAAAACTTGTGGTGTTCTATAACTAATCAAACATAACTTAATTCATTTAACTTAAGATTAAACTAAAGGAAAGTTAATTTATCTAACCTAAGACAAACTAAAAGTTATACATTGTCAATAAGTTATATAAACAGTAATTACCAAGTAACATTTACTCAGGGATCTAATTATAAGTACTAAGGCATCTACTATTTAATTATCCAGAAAATCCAAGTCATAAATCATTAAGGTCCTGAGAAATAAATAAAATAACTGAACTAACTATTTAATATAAATATTAATTAATTAACTAGAACTCTCTTAATAAGAAAATTAATAGGTTTTCTTATATATAGTTTAAACCTTATTTTTTTAGGATTTGGATATATTTTTATTAATTTTAGTTATTATTTTACTTCATTTTAGTATATTGTTATCTTTATCTTAGTTTTAGAAAATTAGCATTCATTGGTTTTTATTTATTGTTTTACATGAATTTAAGAGACTTAAGGAATCCAAAACAAAAGAGAAAGTTGGAAGCAAGGACACTTGAAAATTAACTAAAGATTTCTATTGTAATTGAAACTCTTTTTTGCATAAGTTGGCTTTTTTTGAAGATAAAGAGGGAGAGAGGGTTTTAAATTGGGGAGGATAAAGGGATGATGTAGATAGAGATAGAAGAGAGAGTGTGTGTGATGTTTGGGAGAGAAAAAGAAGTTAATTTATGGAGTTTTATATTTATTTGGAGAGAGAAGAGGGAGAAAAAGGAGAAAAAATCTTGAAGGAAGATTTTAAGTGAACTAAATCTTCAACTAGAATAAGAGATGTAACTTAATTGAAGGAGACCTTTGATTATAGATATTATTTTTCTTAACTAATTGAATTTTTAATTATCTTTCTTGGTTTAGTTCCCATGTGCTTATTATGAATTATATGTTTGGCCATCATATAATTTTCTTATTAGGGTTTATATAAAGGATTGAAAGGAAAAGTACAAATCTAGATATAAGAAAGCAAAGATAATTAAATAAATAAAAAGATTTATAGTTTTAATTGTTATGAATTAATTGTTGCTTGAAAGATCTAATTAAATTATTAACCCTTGAGAATCAATTAATTTTTAGTTAAGCGCAACCTAGTGACTTGGAAAAGTTCTAGAGTATTGGACCAATTACACTTAAGAAATTATAAGCTAATATTAATATCAATAATTGAATTCAATTGGGTGAATCCCGAGTACTATTATTGTGTTTAATTAATTTCTTTATTAATTACATCACCTTGACAAGTATTCATTTAATCCTTTAATTTTATTTTTTCTTTAATTATTTGGCTAGTGACAAAAATTAACTTAATAATGATAAGACCTTGTTTAAGTGGGATCGACCTTGTTCATACTATGATTGACACTATATACTTGTAGGTTTAGTCAATAGTTAGCTATCAAGTTTTTAATGTCGTTGCTGGGGATAAAGGATTTTTATTGTTATTTATTGACTTTTTTTAGTTATAGCTTAACTCTTCCTCTTAATTTGTAGGTATATGTAAATAAATTGTTCTAAGGAATTGGCTACAAATAAAATTCTTCTTTTTGATCTAGAAATTGAAAAGACTTGTAGAAGTAATCAAAAGAAAAAGATTTCTAGGTAATACAATAACAATAAACCAAATAATCTAAATGTACAAGTGGTAGTGTTAGCAAACCAACCTACTATTATGCAGTTGAGAGATATCCAAAGACGGGTAGTAGTCACTAATCCATCGTACGTTCAATTGAGTGTCGTGACAAGGAAATATAAGTTGAAGACAATCCACTTGATTATGTTGCCTCAATTTAATAGATCGATGTCAGAAGATCCATTCACATTTATTAAAGAATTCTATAATATGGTACAAACTCTACCTTTAGATGGCTTATCTAAAGGTGAGCTCAAAAAAAGATGTTTTCCTTATTGCATGAAAGGTGATGCTAGAATTTGGTTACTTCATTTACCAGAAGCATCATTACCTACTTGGGATGATGTTAATAATTTAGTTATAACTAAGTATTTTTCACCTAAAAAGACTTTGGATTTATGAAATAAGATTTTTTACTTTGCTCAAAAGGATGGAGAATCTTTTTTCACAAAACATGGGAAAGATTTAAATTACTTTTAGCTCAATGCCCTCATCATCAATTTCGTGAGAATTTAATTATCAGTTCTTTTATGAAGGTTTAAGTGAGCGCTGCCAGGCTTTGGTAAATAAAACTAAAGGTGGTTATATTAATGATAAGATGTTTGAAGAATTTAGAGAAATGTTTTAGAATTTATAAATGAATTGTTAGTAAAAATTTGTAAAAGGTAAAAGAGCTAGTGCTTATAAAGTCAATGCTTAAACTGACTTACATTGTAGGTTGTAGACTTGACAAAGCAAATAAAAATTTTGATGAATAAGGAAAAATTTTCAGTCAGATGTATGTGCCTTTTATACGTTATATGGACAATTCTAATAGTTATATGAATTTATGTACCTGTGATGAATAAGGAAACATTTCAGTCAGAGGTTTATGCCTTTTATGGGTTATATGGACATAATTCTCATAATTATATGAATCTATGTTTGTTGATTCCCACTTAAGAGGGGGATAATTATATGAGTATTTTTAGAAATAAGCAACAATGCAACGATCTCGATTCCTATACCTATAATCTTAACTAGAGAAACCATCCCAACTTTTTAAAGAAAAATCAAGGTGTACCTAAACTCGAGATCTAATAACCAAGGCCTCAATTTCGATCTCTAATTTAGTTATAGCCTCAATTGTAAGAGAAAACGTCTTCATCTAAAGAGACAATACTATAATATTTGAAGAAGATGGATGAAGCAGTTCAATCCAATAAGGCTTTATACATAACTTATAGATATAGGTTAGTCAATGAACTAAAATAGTTGGTAAAAGAGATCTGAGAAGACTTCCAAACAATACATAAGTGAATCCTAAGGATGGAGTCATGGCAATTAGCTTAAAGAGTGGTAAAGAAATACCAATTGTTGATATAGAGAAGAAAGTAGAGAAGAAGGTTGAAAGAGTCAATGTTGAAAAAGTTTAGGAGAAAGAGTAATTAGAGGAACAATATGGAGAAGAAAAGGAGCTAGAGAACATCTGCTAAGTTTAATTAACCTTATGTTCCCAAATTCCAAATCCACAAGGGCTTAAGAAGAGGAGTGATGATAACAAGTTTCAAAAGTTCCTTCTATTTTCAAAAATATTTAACTTAATATTCCATTTGTCAAAGCACTTGCCAAGATTTCATCATATGCCAAAATTTTAAAGGATTTTTTTTCTAACAAGATTAAATTAAATGAGTATGCTACCGTTTTCTTAACTGAGGAGTGTAGTGCTATCTTACAAAGGAAGTCACCTCAGAAGCTTAAGGGCCTAGGGAGTTTCTCTATTCCTTACTCTATTAGTAGTATTAGCATTGACAACTGTTTGTGTGATTTGGGTGCTAGTATTAATTTAATTCCTTTTACTTTGGCTAATAGATTAAGCATTATTGAATTAAAACTTATTAATATTTCATTACAACTAGCTGATAGGTCTATCACATACCCACTAAGTATTGTGGTAGATGTTTTGGTTAATATAGGAAAACTTATTTTACTTGTTGATTTTCTAGTCTTTGCTATATAAGACGAATTAGATATTGTTTGTAATTTTACGAAGACCTTTTTGAGCTACACGGGATGTATTGATAGATGTGCCTTTGGGAAAGTTAACCTTTAGGGGGGAAGTGAAAAAGTAGAGTTTAATATTCTTAATTCTTGAAGACAACCATCTTTAGGTGATACTTGCTTCAATATTAATGTGATTGACCTTTAGTTAATAAAAATGTCATTAAATAATCATACAAGGAACCACTAGAGGCATGCCTAGTACTCAGTTTGAATGAAAATGATAGGAATATTGAGATATTTTAATATGCCTTAAGATTAGAGGGTGAAGGTTTTAGGACAATTAAACATAGTATCAAATTTGAAGATTTAGGAGACAAGCTACAACATAAACCTTCAGATAAAAAGTCACCTCAACCTCAACTTAAACAAACACCATCTTCTCTCAAATATGCATTTTTGGGTGTAGATGATACATATCATATTATTATTTTTGCTTTGTTTAGAACTTTAGAGGAAGAGAAGCCGTTAAAGGTGTTGAGAAAACATAAAACGACAATAACATGGTCTATTTCTGACATAAAGGGGATCTGCCCATCTATAGCATGCATAAGATTTTAATGGAAGAAAATTATCATTCATGTGTACAACCTCAAAGATATCTCAACCGCAACATGAAAGTTGATGTGCAAAATGAAATATTAAAACTACTTAGAGAAGGAATCATTTATCTTATTTTTTTACAGTTCTTGGGTATCTCATGTGCAAGTAGTTCCAAAGAAAGGAGACACAACTATAATGAAGAATAAGAATAATAATTTGATCCCCAAAATAACTATCACTAGTTAGCGAGTATCCACTGATTATAGGAAGATGAATGGAGCAACATGCTAGGATCATTTTCCCTTACCATTTATTGATTAGATGCTTGAAATATTTGTAGGTTATGCATGCTATTATTTTTTAGATGGTTACTCAGGGCATATGCAAATTCCTATTACTTCTGAAGATTAGGAGAAATTTTCTTTTACATGCTTTTATGGTACATTTTTCTTATTGTTGTATTTCATTTAGTTTATGTAATGTTGGTACTACTTTTCAATGTTATATGATGTCTATGTATTTTGATATGGTAGAGGACATCATTGAGATTTTATGGATGATTTTTACATTTTTATTTCCTCTTTAGATGTTTGTTTATTGATAGCTCATCATAAACCATCAAATAATAAATTCCCAAATACCTAACTATGCAATAGGGTGAGATAGGATCAAATCATAGAGCGTTAGGGTGAGTTAAAGCTATTTCTACTATTTTGTAAAAGAAAAATAAAAAGAAATAAAGATAATTTAATTTTGAAAAATTAAAATAAATAGAAAAGAAAAATAATAAAATGAATGCAAATAAGTAAGAATGCAAAATAAAATTAAATAGATAACAATAAAAGGAAGCTAGGAAAAAATATTTTTGGGATTCAAGACTTACACCTGATCATTAAAGACATAAAAATTGTATTTTGCATAAGATACTATTCTATAGACACAAGTAAGCTCTTATATCCTAAGTTTCTCTAATTTTGGAAAAATCTTATACGACCTCAAATAATATTCCTAACTACACAATAATTTAGAACAAGCTCTTTAAATCTAATGGCGCAATAGCATTAAGCACTAGGAAACGACTAAACTAAGCCACAATTGCACAAGCTTGGATTATGTAAGTTAGAGAATTGAAATTCTAGGTAAGTTGATTAAGTTTTACGTATAAAATTAATTAACCTATTGCTACTAATGGTATTTACGAATGAAAATTAAGGATAAAAAACCTGTACCTAGTAATTGAACTAGAAATTACTAACAAGATAGCTAAACCTATAAAAAAACTCCTAATTCATACCATTTAACCTAAATTCCAACTCAATCTCAGCCTAAAACATAATTTCCATTAAAAATTAATTCAATTCTCACAATTATAAACCCATAATTCTTTCAATATCTTCTTATCTAAAAGAAATCTAGCCTAATAAATTGAACTTAACTAAAACAAAAGATAAATAAAAAGAAAACATATTGAAATAACAAATATAAAGGATAAAATTGAAAACAAGGACATCTATTAAACTAAAATCAAAGGTTCATACGTTCTCCAATAAAAACCAAAAGCATATCAAAACTTAAATAAAATTGAATAGTATATTATAGGAGTTGATGAAAATCCCCTCTTTTATCCTTGAATAGTTCTAAATTAGGTTAGAGAATGTTTAGATATGTAAAAGTCAACTTTGCATTTTTTTTTCTAGTTTCTAGATGCTAAACAGTACTTGAATTGACTTAAACGACCTTGATTCCAACCACCATTTAGGATTCTAGAAACTGGACCTAAACAATAAAAAAAATGAAGCCATTCAACTTTTGTAGAAACTTCATTTAACTCTCTATTAACAGGTCCTTGCTCCAATTCTATTCCAATTCCTCCCTAAACTGGTCTTTTAGTCCATAATTTGTGTCAACACATCTAATCTATCATCCAACCCAAAATGAACACCAATTGAGCATGTTTACCTTAAAAATAAGGATGAAACCATATGAAATCACATACTAAAACATAATATATTACATCCCTATCATTTATCTAATTTAGATAGGGTTTTACAGAGATGTAAGGAAACCAATCTTGTGGTTACTTTCGAAAATTGTCATTTTACGATAAAGGAAGGAATTGTAGCTATAAAAACTTAGAAAAAAGGGTTTGAGGTAGACTAAGAAAATATTTAGGTGATAAAAAAATTACCTATACCTTCTAATATGAAATTTATTATGAGTTCTCTTAGTCATATGGGTTTTTATAGACAATTCATTGGATATTTTTTAAAGATTGCTAAGCCGTTGTATTTTTTACTTGCTAAGGATACTCCTCTTGATTTTAATAATAAATGTGTTAAAGCTTTTAATAAGCTTAAACATGCTCTAATATCAACTCCTATTATGACTACTCCAAATTGAAGTTTTCCTTTTAAGATGATGTGTGACACCAGTAATTATGCAATAGGTCCAGTTATGGGACAAAGAAAAGATAAGAGATTATATGTGATACATTATATAAGTAAAACTTTAGACTATGCTTATATTATTTATACTATAACAGACAAAGAATTATTAGCTATTGTGTAATCTTTTGACAAATTTTGTCATTATATTGGTTCGAAGACATTTGTGTACACTGACCACTCAATAATGAAGTATTTTCTCTCTAAAAATGATGTTAAACCTAGATTTATTCGCTGAGTTATTCTTTTGCAGGAGCTCAATTTTAAGATTAGAGATAAGAAAGGGGTCAGAAAACTATGTTGCATAACTCTTTCGAAGTTAGAGCATAGAGTGTTTATGGATAATGAGCCTATCAATGATGAGTTCCCAGATGAAAAATTATGGGCAACTCGCGAATTGGCTATACCTTGGTTTGTGGATATAGTTAATTGTTTTGTGGAAAATTTGCTGCCTCCATAGCTTAACCATCATCAAAAGAAGAAGTTTTTGCATAAGGAAAAGTTCTATACATAGGATGATCCTTTTCAATTCAGGAGATATGCTAATGGAGTGGTGAGGAGATGCATTCTTGAAGAGGAATTGGTTCAAGTCCTTCAACATTGCCATTCTTCCCTATATGGTAGAGATATTATTAATGATAATGGAGTTCATTTTCAGAATACACAATTTAAATCTCTCTTGAATAAATATGGTTGTCATCATAAGACTACCTACTACTAGAAAATTAAATTGATTAGAAAATATTAGATGATGAAATTAGATTATGCTTTATAGGCATATAGGACTGCCTACTACCATTAGGAACGTCTCTATGCAGGTTAGTGTTTGGGAAGTCATGTCATCTTCCGTTGGAGTTAGAACATTGTGCATATTGGGCTGTGAAGACATTAAATTTAGATATGAAGATTTTTGGAGAAAAGCACCCTTTGGATATCAATGAGTTTGACGAGATTAGGCAGGGTTCCTTTGAAAATGATGAATATATAAGAAGAGAATAAAGAGAGAGTTTCGTTTAGGTTAGAAAAGCATTATTATTTAACTTGAAGTTTAAACTTTCTTCTAGGTAAATTGAAGTCTAGATAGTCCGAAACATTCACCATCACTAAGGTGTATTATCAAATGGTGTTATAAAAATAATAGGAGCTGACTAAAGAATCTTTGTAGTAAATGGACAAAGATTAAATCACCATTTTGTAGGCGAATTTAATCTCTTTTAGTCAATAGTTGAAGAGCATTCATGAAAATTGTCTAGCTATAAACATTAAATTTGGTGCTTACTAGGAGGTAACCCAATTTCTTATCTCCTTTATATTATATTATATTGAGTTAATAGTCAATTAAGTAATCAACGTTTTCACATTTTTTTCGATTAATTTTTTAAACGTTAATCATCCAAATGAAAAATTTTCGAGGATTAGTCACTTAACTGAAAATGTGAAAATGTTAGATTAATAACTTATTTTGAAAATTTTAATATAGGTTCATCTCATAAATAAATATTTTTACATAATATTTATAAATATAATTCAATTATTTAATTATTATTAAGTAAAAATAATATTA
>JAOXYD010260727.1:0-15788 GCA_028565735.1 Pinacopodium congolense
ATATAAATCTCAAAATAATTTAGTTAAAATAATTTGATATGTTAAATGCAAAATTTATTATGGAGATATGTGAATATAGGGGTATTATGGGCATTATGTTAAAAATATAAGGATAAAAGAGACTAAAAAATAGGGTCATTAATTGTCATTAATTGTTCTAAAATATCTACTTGAAAAAGTACTTTTTTGAAAAGTATCAAATTGAAGCTTCTTTTAAAAGCTATTTTTTAGCTGTTGAAAAAGATAAATATGTTAGAAAAGCACTTTTTAATGTTACAGCCAAACATCCATTTTTTCAAAAAAAATACTTTTGTGCTAGAAAAAAGTACTTATTACTTTTCTAAAAGCCCAACTAAACAGGTGCTTAATTACTAATTATTTGACTCAGTCTATCCCTAAAATAGGAATATAAAGCTAACAACTACAAAGGAGCAAATAAATGAAATAAACTAACTAAAATTAATAGTAACAAATAAGTAAGATTCACTAATTTTTTACACTATACCTTAGCGCGTGCTTACAACATTCAACTCCAAGAGCAGCTTTAAAACTCCTAAACTTAGGCTTTTCTAAAGCCTTTGTAAATATATCTACCATTTGATCCTTTATTAAAACACCTTCCAACTTTATCTCTTGATTTAAGACCTTTTCTTAAATAAAGTGGTAATGGGCTTTGATAAGCTTTATTTGTCAAAAAAAGTTTAGATTTGCCTCAAATTTACAGCATAATCATGTTAGTTTAATTTTTAAGAAAGTGGCTCATGTAACTTGAAGACTGAATCTAATGAAAAGAGGCCAAAATGATGGTCATTGGATATTTAAGCAAGTTGGGCTTAAATAGGTCCAAGACCCTTTACCTCTCCCTTTTAATCAAAAAGCAACAACAGTTTTCAAGGTGAAGACTTTTATAGAGAATAAGTTTTTGAATCATCAATTGAAACTTAAAAGAAACAAAGGTGCAGAGGGAATAAACATAACCAAAATCAACATGGATCAAGGTATGTCCAGTAATTATGATTAATGGTGTTAATCAATCATGCATAAAAGTATTTTTATTAGTTGGTATCAAAGTAAGGTTACTCAGACTTGTGATTTCTCCAGTAAATTGCTATGGTTATATGTTGACAAAGCATAAGATAGTTTTGATTCCTAAATGTTATTGCGTGCTTAAAGTTTTCATGTTTATGGATTTATTTTCTGACATTAATCGTCGGAGTTGGCCTATAAGTTATTAGAAAAACACAAATTGTTCATGAAGTGAGAAAACAAAATCCTAGATGAACTGATTTATAGAACACTAAATAATAGTTTGCGAGTTCTGTTGAAATAAATGGGATTTCTGTTGCAATCAAGTTCAAAAATGGCCTGAGAAAGATTGCTTAATCAAAGTTTTCTTGTTATGAACTATTCTATGGATGGTAAAATGTTTTAGAGTGAGAATCACAAGACTTTGTATGCACTTTGTATGTTCTTAACCACTGAAAGCATTATGGGTGGTTGTAATCGTTGAAGGCTTGGAGGCTTTTGGGTTTTGGAGTGAAAATTGTAAGGAGAAAGCCAGAAAAGAAACAAAAAAAAAGACAAAAACCGTTGTAGTGCTAAAGAAGAAGTGCACGTGCCTCATCAGGCGCATAAGGCTCTAGGTTCAAATGCTGGTGGGCTTATGTTCTGCACGTGCCTGCTAGGTCTGAATCTTTGATTTCTTTTTTTTTATAATGATTTATAAGTGCTTTGGGCTTTGGACCTATGGGTTGAAACCTTATGGACTCATATTGGAAAGATGGTTTTATTTTAACTTATGGGTTTAAACCTTATGGACTCATTTTGGATTCAAGTTTTATTTTGGGTTATTAAAGGATTTAATTCATAATTGAGTTATTTTGATTAGTATACGTAAATGTTGAGCATATGTTTTCTAAACATAATATGATTTTATAAATTTTAGTGCCATATGATAATTTTAATTGATACTATGAATAGTTTATATTATGTCCTTCTAGAGATTAAATTATCATATTATATGTTTTGATTTTATATATGATAAGTGAATTGAATGTTCAATTAAATGTTGATTGCACGGAAAGCTTATTAGTAACTAAAATGGCCTACCTTAGAAATATTTAGACATTTAATTTTGAATTTTTTACTTATTCATGTTGATATGATGCTAGAAAGATGACATAAAGGTTGAACTGAACAATTAAGATCATTAATTATAATATTATGAGGTCACCCAAAGGTGGACCATTGCTTATGATTAATGATATTAAAGAAACTTATCAACATATTTGGTTAATATGATTGTATATCCAAAGATAACATACATGTTGATTAGAATATGATTAATTGTTTATTATAGTGTATTTTATTGGTATCATTATAGGTTACACTTACGTATTTAAATATCGCCTAAAGGAGAATTTAAATGCATTATAAAAGTTTTTAGTTAGTTTGAATTTATTTAGGTTTACTCAAAGCAATAATGAGTTAGTCATATGTTGTGTTTGCACCATCTACTAATTTGTTCATTTTAAGAAATGGGCTTATCAAATTTAATGGTTTGAACTATGCGGATTGGTCAGAAAAAATCCAATTTCAACTGGATGTAATAGATTTGGACTTGGCCATAGTTTCAGATGCAATGCCCATAATTATAATTGAGACCAATACGGAAGTTGACAAGTCCTTTCACAAGGCTTGGGAACGATCTAATAGGATGAGCTTAAACTTATGAGAATGCTGATCGCTAAAAATATTAAGCTATCAATGCCTAAGACGAACAATACAAAGGAATTTATGTTGAGACTTAAAGAATACTCCTAATCCGAAATAATCGATAAATCCATAGTAAAGATTTTAATGAGTGGGCTAACGATCAAGAAGTTTGACTTATAACAGGCCATTCATGATCATGTAACTCATATGTCAAACCTAACTGCAAAGCTGAAATCTATGGGTATGAATGTAAGTGAGTCATTCCTAGTACAATTTAATATCAACTCACTTCCTTTTGAGTTTGGTCAGTTTTAAGTTAACTACAACACCCTTAAGGAAAAATAAAAGCTTTAAAAAATTAAGGTCATGTTAGTTCAGGAGAAAGGGAGGTTAAAGAAAATGAAGGAACACTCTATTGATCTCTCGTTTCATCAAGGAGCTAGTAGCAGTAAAATAAAATAAGGAAAGAAGAGCAAGGATAAGGACAAGGCTCCTAGTAAGGTTATTGAGGGTCAAATCTATAAAGACATGAGATGTCATTTCTGTAAAAAAATATGGTCACTTCAAGAAGGATTGTCCTAGAAGGAATGCTTTGATCAAAAAGAAAGATACATACGATGTTTCAATATGTTTTGAATCAAACCTTATAGACGTTTCTAATAATACATGATGGTTAGATTCTGGTACAACTACTCACGTGTTACATGTTACATAAGGATTCCTTTCAATCCAGCTTATAAACGGAACTGAAAAATTTTTGTGTATAAGAAACATAATGAAGGCATGAATAGAGGGTATTGCGACGTACATATTGATGTTGGATAGTGGATGTCATCTGGATATAGAAAAGTTTCTTTATGTTACTGATTATACTAAGAATTTAGTTTTTGTTGCAAAATTAGATGATGTATTATTTAACTTTAAAATTGGAAATATTGTTTTTTCTTTATATAAACATAAATAATATTATGGTTATGGTACTTTAGTAGATTGTTTATATTGTTTCAATCTTAATGTTGATTTTGCTGAATCTCTATTTCATATTGTCCATATCATAGGAAGTAAACATAATGCAAATAATGAATGTTCTGCTTTTTTGTGGCATAAAAGGTTAGGCTACATATCCAAAGAAAGATTACGGAGGTTAGTGAAAAATGAAATATTACCTCAATTAGATTTTACTGATTGGGATATGTATATATTGCATTAAAAGTAAGTAAATCAAACACGTATCAAAACATCTAGCTATAAGAAGTAGTGAACTACTTGAATTAATACACACTGATATCTGTGGTCCTTTCGATGTTCCTTCTTAGGACAGTGAAAAATATTTCATTACTTTTATTGATGACTTCTCCCGATATAGTTATATCTATCTATTGCATAAGAAGTCTCAGTCTGTGGACATCTTAAATAGTGAGGTAGAGAGGCAATTCGATAGAAAACTAAAAATAGTGAGGTTTGATAGGGGTAGTGAGTGTTATGGTAAATTTGATGAAAATGGATAATGTTCAAGTCCATTTGTAAAGTTTCTTGTAAGTCGAGGCATATGGCACAATAAACAATGCTTGGTACATCACAACAAAATGGTGTTATTAAAAGGTAAAATCGTAGTCTTATGGATATGGTTAGAAGCATGTTAAGTTATAATAATGTACCTTTATCATTATGGATGCATGCATTAAAGACTGTTTAATAAAGTTCCCAGTAAGGTAGTTCCTAATACTTCTTATGAATTGTGGACAGAAAAGAAACTTAGTTTATGACATCTTCACATTTGGGTTTGCCTGACAGAAATAAGGATATATAATCTATATAAAAAAAGCTTAATGCGAGAACTGAAAAGTCAAAAGGTTATAGATTTTATTGTCCTAACTGTAGTAAAAAAAATAGTTGAGTCTAGTAACGAGCAGTTCATTGAGAATGTTCAAATCAGTGGGAGTAGAAAATAATGAAAAGTGGATATTCAAGAGAGTCGAGTTAAAACTCCTCCATCATGTGATATTTCTCCAGTTATTGTTCTTTTTATTGTATCATAATTATGCATCATGCCGAAATAATGACTTGATATTCTGAACGCACAAATTGAACATATTAATATTGAACCAGTTAATGATGCATAAATCACAAATGAATAAGTGATGCCACAAGAAATAAAATTACGAAGGTTTGTAAGGCAGAAAAGACCGGCTATTTAGAATGACTGTGAAGTTTATTCACTTGAACATGAATGCGATTTGATCATTGATCAAGATTTAGTCTCGTTTAAATAAGCCATGGAATGTAGTAATTCGGAAAAGTGGTTCAATGCTATGAATGAAGAGTTGAAATCAATGAATGAAAACAAAGTCTGGTAATCATTTATGTTGCCGAAAGGTGTAAAGTAAGTGGGTTATAAATGGGTCTTTAAGACCAAATGTGACTCACAAGGCAACATTGAAAGGTATAAAGCCAGGTTGTTGACAAAAGTTTTATACAAAAGGATGGCATTGACTATAAAGAGACATTTTCTCCAGTTTTAAAGAATGATTCGTTAAGAATTGTTATGGCTTTAGTGGCTCATTATGATTTAGAGCTTCATCAAATGGAAGTAAGACCGTCTTTATCAATGATGACTTAGATGAAGAAGAGTATATGGACCAACCAGAAGTTTTTAGAATCACAACAAAGAAAAAGTTAGTGTGTAAATTAAAGAAGTTAATATATAGACTAAAACAAGCTTCCTGACAATGGTACCTTAAGTTTAACGATACCATTATGTCTTATGATTTTATAGAAAATACTGTTGATCGATGTATCTCTATGAAGGTCAGTGGGAGCAATTTTATTATATTAGTTCTATATGTTGACAATATCCTTCTCACTACTATTAATATGACTTTATTACATGATGTAAAGAATTTTCTCTATAATAATTTTGAAATGAAAGATATGGATGAGGCATCTTATATGATAGGAATACAAGTATTCTATGATAGATCATAATGATTGCTAGAATTATCCCAGAAAGGTTACATCGAGAAAGTATTAGAGAGATTTAGAATGGAAAAGTGCTCCGCCAAGATAGTTTCAATTCAGAAAGGGACCAAGTTTAATCAAATGCAATGTCCAAAGAACGATTTGGAACCTAAGGCAATGGAGTCTATTCCTTATGCATCAGTAGCTGGAGCTTAATGTATGCGCAAACATGCACCTAGTCAAATATTAGTTTTGTTATTGGAATGTTGGGCTAATATTAAAGTAATCCTGGAATGGACCATTAGAAAGCTGCAAAAAAAGTCCTTAATTATTTATAAAACACAAAGGATTATATGCTGACATACAGCAAGTCAATCTATCTAGAAGTAATAAGATATTTAGATTCAGGCTATACAGGATGTGTAGACTTAAGGAAATCTACATTATGTTACATGTTCCTATTAGATGAAGGAGCAGTATCATGGAAAAGTGGAAAGCAGTTCTTCATTGCTACTTCCACTATAGAGGCTAAATTTATGGCATGCTTTATTTTAGGTCTTAACATTGTCGATAGTATAGTAAGATCGTTAAGAATTTATTATGACAACTCTACAGTTGTTTTCTTCTTTAAGAATGACAAGTATTCAAAGGGTGCGAAACACATTGATTTAAAGTACTTGTCTGTGAAAAAAGAAGTGAAAAAACATAAAATGTCAATTGAGCATATTGGTACTGATATGATGATAGTAGATCCGTTAACTAAGGGATTATTGCCCAAAACATTTATTGGCCATTTTGAAAGGATAGACGTCATAAATAAGTCTTTGTTAACATAGTTCTCTGACGTGTATATATACATATTATTGTCTTACTCAAATTGTATTGACCCTTGTGAATTTAATTATAGTTATATTTTTACTCATTTCCTTGTTATCCACATTACGATGTATACAAGTATTGTTTCTGTACGAAAACAATTACAGGGTTACCCACATAAAGTTTTATGAGCTGAGTTAGTCATGTGATATATGGATGGAATTATGTTATTAAATAACTTGTGACCGTCATGATCCAATCATCTCAATTCAAATTAAGGTTGACTTGATAGATTCAATATAAAAGTGAATATTTCAAGTTTTTTTTTTGTTGAATCAACAAGTCATAACATGAAACAAGTGGGAGATTGTTAGTTTAATTCTTAAGAAAGTGGCCCTATCGTTAGTTTAATTCTTAAGAAAGTGACCTATGTAACTTAAAGATTGAGTCCAATGAAAAGAGTCCTAAATAATGATCATTGGGTATTTAAGCAAGTTGGGTTCAAATGGGTTCAAGACCCTTTCATCTCCCTAATCAGAAAGCACCAACAGTTTTCAAGGGTGAAGACTTTTACAGAGAATAAGTTTCTGAACCATCGGTTGAAATTGAAAAGAAACAAAGGTGCAAAGGGAATAAACATAACCAAAATCAACATGGATCAAGGTATGTCCAGTAATTATGATTAATGGTGTTAATCGATCTTGCATAAAACTATTTTTTATCAAATCAACCTAGTGAAAAATATCTTCTAGCAAACACTTAAGCTAAATCCACACTTGTGCAACCATAATGACTACCACGTACTCTATTCTGATAATCGATAAAAATTGAAAATTGCTTCTTGCTACATCATGAAATTGCAGCTAAACCAGTGTTAAAACAATACCCTAAAATGAAATGATGATCTTCACATCTCCTACCCAATCTGTGTCTATAAATCCACTCAACAAAAAATGATTACATTTTTCATACAAAAATCACAATCTATATTAATGTAATATAGAATTCGTATAGCAACATCTAAATGAGAAACTCTTAGATTTTTCATAAATTGAGAAAAAATATCAATAGAAAATGTGATTCTAGCCGACTACCAACAAGTTTTTGAAACTTCGTAACATCATTTAACAACTTCCTTTCTTCTTTTTTTCACATTCAAATGAGGTTTTATAGGAGTAGCCATTGATTTTGAATCCTCTATGTCAAAATGCTTCAATAAGGATTTAGCATACCCCTTTGAAACACTGTTAATCTGTTTTATCAATTTCAAGCTAATAAAGCATCTAGCTTCACTTAAATTCTTCATTTCAAGACAATTCATTCCTTAATAATAAAAATTTAGTATCATTATCACCAGTGACTATCATATCATTGACAAATAAACGAACCAACGAGTGCATTTTTTAATCTAACTTTACAAATAAACAAGAATTTGAATTTGAAAGTGTAAATCCACAAAACGTAAAATATTGAGAAACTTTACAATACCAAGCATATGGTATTTGTTTTAAGCCATACAATGCCTTCTTCAATTGACAAATATGGTTAAGAAATTGCTTGGAATAAAGCCTTAAGGTTGCTCTGTAAACACTTCATGATTTCTAATTTATTATATAGATATGCATTCTTTACATCAAGATGTCATAATTTCTAACCCCCGCATGTTGTAAGTGAAAATTTTGATCTCACTGTAACCATTTTTACTACTAGACTAAAAGTTTCTTAATAATCTAACCCGTAACTTTGATAGAAACCATAAACAACTAGGTAAGCGTTGCATCGATCAAATGAGCTATTTGCCTTTTTCTTCAATTGATAAACCTATTTACAAGGGTCTGGCTTACTATTTTCTAGTTTCGGCATGAACTCCCATGTCTTATTTTTATGTAAAACTTAAATTTCTTTTTGTATAGCCGCTTCCCAATTTAAACAGCCCTTAGCTTCTTCAAAGAACCAGGTTCTTCTACAAATATTGCCTTAATAAGGCATAAGGTAATTAAACATTGATTTGTTTGCATTTTATAGTCTTTATGATAACTAAGTCGCTTTTTCTCCCTTGTTAATTTTCTTATAACCTAATCATTAACTTCTACATTTAAATTATCTAACTCAGGAGTCAATGAACTACCTTCCTCTCCATGTTCACCATCATCATCATTAAATGGTTGCATATTAGTTTGTAGAATCAAATTCTGGTATTTTAATCACCAATAAGTTTGACTGTAGTGCTTCTCCCTATTTGTTTACTTAATTCCCAATTCAAAACAAATTTCCAACTCACAATAACCTTATTTCCTCAATTCAATTCCTAAATCAATATAAAACCCTAAATTCACAATTATCCACAATTCAATCTCAACTGTTTGATACATCAAATTCTATATATCAATAACAATTATCTTAAATAAAAAGGAAAATGATTCTTAATGAAAATAATGATTTTGGATGTCAATAGATCTAATAACATATCAAAAATAAACTATAATTCTCAAATGCATCATAAAGAAGTAAAATTGTTAAAGGATAAAGAAAATCTAATTAAAAATTGACTCATGCAGTGCCCTCGGATAAGTTGACTCACTTGAACTATATATCAACACACGACTTGAAATCTGAACTATTTAAAATTTATTGAATATCTCCTGAAAAATATATTTGTTAGCCCTACATAGCACCTAAGAGGAGGGGTGAATTATGTATTTTGAAATTTTTTTCTAAGATGTACAACCTAAATTTATCAAACTTTATGATACGAAAACTAAATAATACTTTCAAATTAAACAAAAAATATAAAATAAGTGTGTAAAAATAAATTAAAAAAAGTAAGCAAAGAGAGACATAATACGATTACTTTAGTTCGAAGTAGTCCACTTGCTCTTATATCTAGTTCCCAATACCATTTGTTTAAAATTTTATACTATTGCAACAAAAACAATATAATGTAATATAATACAAGCTCCTTTTTATGACATAAGGATAACCTTCCCTATTTTCTATTTCCTTAGAGTAAAGAATAACTTAACAATCTCACAAAAATAACTATTAAAAATATTTCAGTTAAATTTACTTTGGTGTATAAAAGAGGCTCACACACTTGTATGATGAATAAATAAAAATGCTTGACAAACTCACACCACTTCACAAAAAATTCACACAAATCACTTAGAATGCTCAAGAACATTTGTAAAAATACTTAAAAAAGGCTTGTTTGATAAAAAATACATATTACAAACACCTATTTATACCCATGTTAAGGCAAACAAGTCATTTATAACCATTACAAAAACTAACCATTGTAAAAACTAGTCATTACAAAAACTAACCATTTATAACCTTTGCAAAACAAATACTAGCTATTTATAGATGTTGATTAGTCAATAAACCTCACAACTAAGGTCAAGTTCTTGGTCCAATAAAGCCTAAATCATAACAAATTTAACTCAATTTAATTCTAAACCCATTCAAACATATTTTCAACACATATTAATCTATATCCAACATATTTTATACAACTATACAAAGTTAATTCAACAAAAAAACATTTAATTTTAATAAATTTCTTTAAACTAAAACTTCCATCTTTTATCTTATCACTTCATTAATTTTTCAATTCATATAATTTAACCAACCTTATCAATTCATACATTTATATTCAACAAATTCATACATCCAGAGGATTTTTCACATACACACACATCAATCACATAATTCCTTTTGATTATGTACCTATATGCATTTTCTAAGTTATGCATGCAATTATGCATGAATGAGCTTCTTAAATAATAAAAAATGAACTAAGAAAAACTTAAAATAAAAATTACATAAATAAACATATATCAAAACTAATTCGCTTCTTCGATAGCTTCAGCCTTCATATATGATCTTTATAATCTCCAATTAAGCTCCAAGACTCATTAAGCGAATTCAATATTACTTCATTCATATATATATCTTTCAACACATATAAACAAACATTAGTAATAAAACTATTTTTTCATCATCAAAATATGATGGAACCCCCTTTAGTTCAACAATCTCCTTCATTTTAATGATAAAAAATCATAAGATATTATGGAAATAAAAACCTCGATAATCATAAATTGAATACCACATGATCATCATACTCATATTCAATTCAAGATAAACTCTTTCTAACTAAATCAAAATCATACACCAAATAAAAAATGTCAATTACATCTCTTCCTAAATTAGATAAACATTGGAACTCCCTATTAATTTATGAAATAAGTCAAATTTTAAAGAAATTTTGAAAATTTTGAAAAACAAGATGCCTACTCCCTTAAATAAAACATAATATCACACATCTCTCTCCATTTTTGGAATCATCAAAACATCTAAACACATTTTAAACTGTAAAACATAATCATGATATAAAAAATTGAGACAACTTGAAATAATGTCATAAGGAATTTCTATCTATTGTGCTTAACTCTCTCCTAATCATGAAAAATCCATTTCCACTCATAAATTTGATAAAAATGTCTGTTAATTGATGTATAGTATCGAAAAATTCAAGTTCAATGTTACCATTTTAAACATGATCTCTGATGAAATGATACCTAATTTTTATATGCTTTTTCCTATAATGTTAAATGGGGTTCTTTGTTAAATGAATAGCACTCGTGTTATCACACCTAATAGGAATTTTGTTAATATATAAACCATAATCTCTAAATTGTTGTCTAAGCTATAAAATTTGAGTGCAACAACTACCGGTAGTCACATACTCGACTTTTGCGATAGACAATGCAAAAAAAAATTTCTACAAAACTATAAGGCTAATATGTTATCTAAGAAATGACATGCACCAGATGTACTTCTTCTATTAAGTAAACTTCTTGCATAATCAGGATTAAAATAACCAACCAATTCTAAACATGTATTTCTAGGATACCAAAGACTTAAAGCAATGTACCATATAAATACCTTAGAATGCATTTAACAGTTAATAAATGAGATTCTCTAAGTGATGATTGAAATCTAGCACATAAACATACACTAAACATGATATCAGGTCTCTTTGTAGTTAAATAAAGTAAGCTACTGTACATACCTCAATATTGCTTAACATCCACTTCCCTATCATCTTTATATTTGATAAATTTTATGGATATGCTCATTAGAGTACCTAATGGTTTTGTTTAATCCATGCCAAATTGTTTAAGTAATTCCTTTGTATACTTGGATTGGCTGATGAAGATACCATTCTTAATTTGTTTGATTTGAAGTTCAAGAAAGAAGTTTAATTCTCCTATCATACTCATCTCGAACACCTCACTTATACACTTAGCAAAATCTTGATATAATAACTCATTAGTAACACAAAAAATAATGTCATCCACATAAATTTGAACAATTAACAATTCTTCTTTTGTTTATCTTGTTTAGAATCATTTTATATGTTAATAATGATTTGAAAAGCTCGTTAAATGGGAAGTATTGAGGTCTTTTTCTTCTTGAATTGCAGTTACTTTAGCTTCCCACGACTTCAGTAAAGACCTGAGAATCTTCCTAACAAGTTCAATATTCATATGATTCTTAACTAGACCTTTTAAAGAACTAATAATATTATTAAAATGAGCATACATGATAGAGATATTTTCATCATGCAACATTTTAAACATTTCATATTGATGAATAAGTATGCTAACTTTAGCCGACTAACGCGACCAAACTGCGTCTGAGCTTCATCAATAGTGAAGCTATGATCCGGACAGAACCCACTGCTTCAAGGCAAGCCCCTTCCTCTCGGGTCTGAATTCAGTCGTCTTCCTCAGTTTTCATGCTTGAACTAGCACTGTGAGCTGCATCCTTAGGGTTCAAATGGCCCGACACCATTCCTAGTGCTCCAGCTGTCGTTAGGTATTAGGACGGCGTGGTAGTGACACCGGTATAAATCTCAAGGGAGCTGCCTTTAGCGAAGTTACTAGGCCCCGAAGGTGTTTGAGGACCGTTTCGCCCCGGCGGCCGCATTGCACAATTCCAGAGGGGGTGTAAATGGAATTAAAAACAAGGAGGAAGAAGGGTGCAACACGAGGACTTCCCATGAGGTCACCAATCCTAATACTACTCTCTCCCAAACACATTTAACTTCAGAGTTCTAATGGGATCTGGTGCATTGGTGCTATTGTGATCGCACCCATCAACTCTTGCGGCGAAAATTTACATATAAGACAGGACAGAGCGGTCTGGCAGTTGATGCCGGTGTCAACAGGTCTTACGTAGCCAGTAGTTCTGTTGTCCGATTGACTGGTCGATTAGTCGATTGATACTGCCAAACTGCATCCGATCTCCGTCAATAGTGAAATCACGATCTAGACAGAACCTGCTACTTTGTAGTGGGCCCCATCCTCTAGGGTCTAAATTCTGTTGTTTTCGTGCTTAGGTTGGCATCGCGAGCCACATCCTTGTGGTTTAGACGACCTAGCATCGTTCTCGACGTTCTAGCTATTGGTCAGTGTCAGGACGGCCCGACAGCAGCACTAGCATGAATCTCGAGAGAGCTGTCTTCGGGTGAAATTGCTGGGCTCCTGAGGTGTCGGCGGTCAGTTCCAAATGAGGCATAAATAGAATAAAAAAAAAGAGTAAGAGGAGTGCAACATGAGGACTTCCTAAAAGATCACCCATCGTAAAAGTACTCTCGCCCAAGCACGTTTAACTTCGAAGTTCTAATGGTATCCGGTGCATTGGTGCTGTTATGATCACAACTGTCAACTCTTGTGACGAAAATGTAGATTTACGGATGGGGCAGAGCGATACAAAGACTAATGTCGGCATTGGCAGGCCCCACGTAACCAGTCGTTCAACCGTATGGTCGGTCCTCCCGTTTGTCGGTCAGCAGATCGATTAGCTGACCGACACTGCCAAATTACATCTGAGCTCCATCAATAGCGAAACCTTAATTTGGACAGAATCCACTGCTTCGCGATAGACCTCGCCCTCTAAGGTTTGAATTCGGTCGTTTTCATTAATTTTTGTGCTCGGGCTGGCGTCATGAGCCGCATCCTTAAGGTTCGGACGACCTGGCATCATTCCTGGCGCTCCGACTACTAGCCTACATCAGGACGAACTGATAGCAATTCCGACACAAATCCCGAGGGAGCTGCCTTCAATAAAGTTGCCAAGCCTCGAGGCATTAGCAATCCATTTCATGCCAGTAGCTACACTGTGCAGTTCCAGATAAGGCGTAAAAGGAATTTTAAAAAAGGAGGAAGAGGGGTGCAACACGAGGACTTCCCAAGATGTCACCCATCATAGTACTACTCTCACTTAAGCTTGCTTAACTTCGAAGTTTTGATGGGATCCGGTGCATTGGTGTTAGTGTGATTGCTCTCATCAGCTCTGTCATATTGAATATGTGTAATTTCTAATGTGTGTTAAATATCATATGTAGTTTCGTACATAGAAATTTTATTAAATTCTTCTATACGTAGTGCACAATACAACATATGCATAGCCTTATAATTTAAAGAGACTATTTTCTTTTCTTTGTTGTTCCAATTATTTTCTTTTTTGAGTGCTAATTTATTTCTTATAAGTTTAGAAGGTATAAGGGTCTTTTTGTGAAACCATAAGCCATAGATTTACAATTTCGCCCATTAAATAACATCCCATCCTAGTCTTCCAATACAAGTAGTTGTTTTCATTAAAGTCGGGTACTCTATGAGAATTATGACCTTCTACACTAATTGAGGGAGCAAAGTTCATCATGTAAGTCATATGATCTTTTCTCACTAAATCGTTGGATTTATGATAATTGTGAGACTTACGCTCTAATACCAATTGTTAGCCCTATATAGCACCTAAGATGGGAGGGGGAGTGAATTAGGTGTTTTGAAATTTTCTTCTAAGATGCACAACCTAAATTTATCCAATTTTATGAAATGCAGAAACTAGACAATACTTTCAAATTGAACAAAAAATATAAAATGGGTGTAAAAATAAAAGAGTAAGGGAAGAGAGTCAAAATACAATTTATTTTAATTTGGAGCAGTTTACTTGCTCCTGCATCTAGTTTCTAATGCCACTTGTTGAGATTTTTATACTATTACAACAAAAACAATACAATGTAATATAATACAAGCTTCTTTTTATAGGTCAATGATAACCTTTCCTCTCTCTTTTTTTTCCTTATGATAAAGAATAATCTTACAATCTCACAAAAACAACTCTTAAAAAATGTTTCACTTAAGCTCATTTTGATGTATAAAAGAGGCTCACACACATTTATGATGAATGAAGAGAAATTCTTGACAAACTTACACCACTTCATAAAAACTTAACACAAATCACTTAAAATGCTCAAAAACAATTGTAATAATGCTTAGAAGGCTTGTTTGATTAAAAAAAAACATATTGGAAACACCTATTTATATCCATCTTAGACAAACTAACCGTTTATAACCATTAGAAAAACTAGTCGTTTATAGCTGTTATAAAAACTAGTTGTTACAAAATCTAGCAGTTTATAACCATTGCAAAAAAACTAGCTATTTATAGAAATTGTAAAAATCTATCCGATCTACCAATCTACTCTATTCGATTAACCGACCTTATAACTAAGGACGACTTCTCGGCCTAATAAAGCCCAAATCATACCAAACTTAATCAAATTTAGTTTTAAACCCAATCAAACATATTTCAACATGTATTAATTCATACTCAACATATTTTATACAACTATACAAACTTAACATAACCAAAAGCATCCAAGTTTACCAAATTTCTTTAAACTAAAACTTTCATCTATTATCTTATCACTTAATCAATTTTCCAATTCATACAATTTATCTAACTATATTAATTCATGCATTCTTATTCAATAAATTCATACATCAAAAGGATTTTTCACATCATACATCAAGAAGATTTTTCACATACATACACATCAATCATATAATTCCTCTTGATTATGCACCTATATGCATTTTTTAGGTTATGTATGCAATTATGCATGAATAAGCCTCTTAAATAACATTGAAATAAATGTTTGCGATCTTAGGGCCATTTGAAATAAAATCCCATAATAAAAATCTTCACCCATAAGAAAGAATTTCAATTTAAATTTTCAATCAAGAAAATCAATACCATTAAAAATTGGTGGCCTAAAAATATCCAAACCCTCTTGACTAAAATAAAGTGCCATTTTAAATCTTTACTCACAATTTCATTAGAAATTATGCAAATGTGAGACCTAGGCTTTGATACCAATTGTTAGCCCTATGGCACCCAAGAGGGGGGTGAATTGGGTGTTTAAAAATTCTTGCAGAAATAAAACA